>APFE030181681.1:0-26365 GCA_000404065.3 Pinus taeda
AGGCCCTACTACGTGTACCTTGTTCGCTCACCCCAATCCTCATCACCGAATATGCATATAGGATGCTTCTTAGTTAATATACCCAATTGGAAGGGAATGAAGGGGGTGAGTGCTAAGAGATCAAGAGATTATGATCTTGGCTTCGCCAATTCACCAACAAATATGGTGCCTTATTCCCTGTCCTTAGTGAATGAGTTGTTATAACATATGGGAACAAAAGCACTAGTATTGAATTATCCTTACCAAAATACCTAGCCAACAATGTTTTGTGACTTTTTGAATGGGAAAACCTTTAAGCAATTTTGTCAACCATGGTCATTTCCAGAAATGAATCTCCATCTCTTTGAAGATTTTGATATCCCCTCTCTTAGGTGATGGTAAGACCATGATCAAAGGTTGAGAATTTAGTAATGTTGTTACTCGTATTGCCATAATTTCTTGTGTAGAAACAAACTGGTCTGCCGTGATCATCTTTGAAAATTCCTCCATAGCCCACTAGACCAACGATCCCTTTGCAATATCCACCAAAGTTCAATTTAATGAATCTAATGGAGGAGCAGGAGAATACTAAGGGTGACTTCCCAAGACTATCCACCTGCCTAGTAGGGCTAGGAACTACCAAGCATTGGGAAATCTCTAGGTTATTTAAAATTTGATCTTCCAATCCTTCTTCCTTCCAATCTTTTGCCGCTCGTTTTTATCAAAGAATAGTTTCTTTAATGTTCATCCTATTTCATTTCCAAATCTCGCCTCTAGTTCTATTGCTATCTTTGGAAACTACTCTATTACACACATTCCAAACATTCCAAATTCAGAGGCCTAGTGACAAAGGGGTGATGGAAGAGATTGGATCTCCAAAATTTGATAGTTTCTCACAAGCTATTTCGATATCTATCCAGGTGTCCAAATAGCTTGTGAAGTTTGCTCCACAGAATCTCCATTTGAAAATAAGTGTTGAGTAGTTTCTTTATGTTCTCCTCCTGTCCTTAGAAGATTTGACATTAGGATGGGTGTTCAAATCCCTTGTGTTGTAGTAGGTCCCAAGTTAGAAGGTGGTACAACCAATCAACCATAAGAAGCTGGCCACTTTTTGTCACGATTTCCCTCCCTAGACTGTGTGCTAGAAGGTTTTGTATGGAAGGTCAGAATGATTGGCTAGACATCCGTAGGCTTCTTTTATCATAAATATCCCTTATGAATAATATCTCCATTGCAACCTATCTCCAACATATGCTACTTATATCTTCCTTGCCTCTAATATATCTTTTAATTATTATTATTCTCGTTGGATTATAGCTTGATTCCTGTCGATTTTCACTTTCAAAATCCTCCATTGATCTTGGGTGATCCTGGTATTCCAATAATTTTCTATAGCTATCTCCCATTTTCTTTCGATGGACTCCTTAATGTTCCTCAAGTCTTCCTTATTCCATAATCATGGAAACTGATCCCACGCGTCTTCGCATAATTATGTGGTTCCTCCATTCCAGATTTCCCAAACACATGTGATCTGATATAAATTTTCTTTGGGCCTTTGCTAAGTTCTAGATTAAAGGGCCCTCTTGAAAATAATTGTATATAGCTATCCCTTCATGTCCTCTCACATGGATTTATTTCCTCTTCCATATGTTCTTCCATAGTTTAGAACCCCCCTGAGTCCATCACCACGAATGTTTAGCGCCCAAAACCCTGTTGAGTATTTTTGGGTCCCTCAAACCAAGACCACCACCACCCTTTTGAATAGAAACCATTTCCCATGCAAAAATTCCCATTTTATCACATGCTAAACTCTTTTCTATAAGAACTTTCTGAGAATGGATACTATATCCTTATATACTACCTTGGAAGTGGGGAGCACATTAGTTCATATACTCGAAGGGCTTGGAGCATTTTCTTTAATAAAAAAATGTGGTTGGGTAAGTTAAAAGTGCTATACGTCCAATTGTAGAGTCTTTAGGATAACATTTCCTTGAGTTCTAACCAGAGCGAAACCTTCAACTATCTCCCCTCAAAGGGAATACTGATGTATTTAGTTGGAGGAGTTCCAATTTTGAACCCTAACGATGTTGTTAGATTTCTTTGTAGCAATTTAGTTATATTAAAAATGTACATAGTATAATTCTCTGCATTGATTTTCATACTAGAGGCACCCTTACCTCTTGGATTGATGGATCACCACACAACATGATACTGTCTACATATTGTTGACAGGATAAAGGAAAATCATGTCTCCACAATCTTAAGCCTTTTACCATGGTCTAGTAAATGGTTTCTTTAATGTATCTACCGAGACCCTCTACTATGAGGATAAGAAGAAAAGGGGACAGAGCATCTCCTTGGTGGAGGCCATGATAATATATAAAGGTCTAAGAGGGATACCAATTAAACATAATAGAAAAAGGGGGATCAAATGAGGTAGAAAATATAGTGAACCCATTCACGAGAGAAGAAAAATGTTGTAAGAACTCTAAGAAGATAAACCCAACTTAACCTATCATACTCCTTATATAGGTCCAACTTAATCATCACTCCAATCTTTCTGCGTCGCTTCAGTGAATGCAACACCTCGTGAATAATGATAATTCCATCCATTATTTCTCATCCCCCAACAAAACTTGATTCCTCATGATCTATAACATGATTTAATAATGATTCAATCCTTTGGATAATAACTGAGGAAATAATATTGTAGATTACATTTCAAGGAGCTATTGGGAAAAAAATGTTGGCTTCCTTAGATTTAGTTTCTTAGGGATCAAGTTAAGGAAGGTGGCATTCACACTTGACCACACTTGTTGAACGTAGCATGACTCTTCAACAATGACATGCAATTCGTTACCGATAAAGGGAAAACATAGCTTGATGGAATCAATAGTGAACCCATCTAGTTCCGGGGCTTTATTATTGGGCATTTATTTGACTACTTCCTTCACCTCTATGAAAGAGATCTCCCACATAAGGGCCACATTTCTCTTTGGACTAATAATATTGGGAAAGTTCTCTGTGATCCTGATGATAACTTCACTACGATCTACTTGATCGTCTGATAAGAGGTTCCTATAGAATGCAACTATTTCCTCTTTAATGTCCTCATGCTTTACTAGCCTTGAGCCTTATTAAGAGTTCAATGAGTAGATGTGAGTGTTTTTCCTATGATTGAATAGGGCTTATGGAAAAAACATGTATTATTCTCACCTTCCCAAAGCCATTGGACACAATATTTTTGTCACCTATAAGTCCCCTCTTATTGCTAATGAGATTCCAGATCATTCAAATTATGGCCTTCCTCTTCAACTAACGCTTTCATCTTCCTGTGTTGTATAATATTTAAAATAACCTCTTCCATCCAATCTTTCAACTTGCCTTTTTTGTGGAAGATATCACCAAAATCTAGTTGATTCCATTGCTTCATGTGAAGTTTTAATTACTTTAGCTTGAGTTGCATAGTGTACATATGATGATGCTCTGAAAACTCTATTTCCTTCCATTATTCTTCAAATTTGGGGAGGAAATATTTGTGTTGTAACCAATAATTTTCAAACTAGAATGGCCAGTTATGTGGAGTCCTTTTAGTTTCTATTTCCAATGATATGGGCTAGTGATCATAGCCCAAACTAGGAATAATCGTGGCCTCAATAAATAAGTCTCTAGCCATTAATTCTTCATACAAAAAGAACTAATCTAATCGGTTGGGGATCTGGTGTGAACCCCCTCTCCTATTGTTCCAAGTGTATACACCATTAACTATGTCATTATTGTAACAAGCCCAGGTTAAAAGTTCATGTAATAAAGGTTAATAAAGGAAAAAAAAGAACAAGGTCATGGGACACATATTCCAAGTTGAATGTTGGGAAAATCACTATAGTGGGCATCACGTTCGGTTTATTTATGGCTAAGTAAATTGGAAAAGGCATTGCAAAAGGAAAAGAAGCATTAATTGGAATTTTACTTATGAGAAATAAAGGAAACTAAGAGAAAATGAATGTGAAGAGACAAAAATTTGCATGAGAGGGAAATTCAGGGAAAAATGATGGAAAATCAAGAAAATAGAGGTCTGAATGATAAAAAGGCTTATGAGGATCAATTAATAGATTTTCTTTGTTGATATTTTTTTCCTGTTGAGCCCTGGTATTGCACCAAGAATGTTGCAACTCCCAACGGCTGCTCAACTCAAATTATCAACCTATAGTTTGTACAAACTTAGAGGTGATAGTGCTATATGCACAATAGATTGGATTCCACTCATGACACCCTTGGTCATGATATTTGATCAAAGCGCTCAGAGACCATTCCTCCTACTGAGATATAAGGAAATATTACTGATGAAAGTGGAATTGAAAACTAGTTCTATCTATGAAAGTGGAAATTCCATTTGCTCAATTTGTAGATTCTAACTAATCAATTTATGAAAGGACAAGGTCTAATCTGATTGCAGAAAAAAGGCTATTTTATCTGGAAAAATTCATCAAACTACCAAATCTACTTGTGAAAAGGAAGCTACTTTATCTTGCATAATTCATCAAAATATAGGAATAATTGCATGTATCACCTATCTAGTTCATAATTTCTTGAAAATCAGAAGCCTACTTTCATCATACTTGTGATAAAGAAACTAATTCTACTCTCATTTACAATGAGGAAAAGGAATGGTTGGAGTGGCTTAGGAGCTTCCCCTAATCATGAAATCACATATGCGGGTCATTATTCATCTTAAATGAGCTAAAGCTTAAGTGGGGCTCAAAATTGGTGAAGAAATGTGGTGCTATAGGCTTTCTAAAGGTGGTTGCTACAGGAGGTCTTATATTTCTACATGAGGGCATGTAGTGCTATGTGAGGGGTCCCGAGTGGCTTTTGATGGTGAAAACAATGCCTTGAGGGTATGGCGAGGTGGATGGAGGTTGAAGAAAATGTAGGGAGGTTGTGTTAAGCCCCCTAGGCAAGCTCATGACCTCTCATAGGTCTGTCTTGCACTAGGATGAATGCTCATAATGTCCCAAGTTTACTAGGAAAAATGACTTATGGAAACAGAGTTTTGGGACATAATTGAAGGTGGAAAGAGAATATGGAGGAGTCCAATATGGGAGTGGAAAAGGTACCCTTCCCCACATATCAACACATCCCTGAAATCAATCACATGCATACATCCATTGATCATTGACAAAATGATAGAACCTATGATGGAAAAGATGAGTTAAATTTAAATAACATACATTTTATGCCATAACACTAATCTAATCACTAAACCGACTTCTAAGCTACAAAAAGCATATGTAAAGCATAACAATTAACATTCATCTATTTTCAAGAAATCATAAACACAAGAGAGGTGATGTAGAAGCAATCAAGCACATGTTTTTATATATTAATCTCTACTTAAATGAAAGAAACTATGAAATTCTTAGAATCAAGAACAAAACATAAGTACAGAAAGAGGGACCAAAGAATTTGGGTTGGACCTAACCCCAAATGTCTTATCCCTCTGAAACTAACTCAGATGCAACTTAAAATACAACTTCTTATTATAAAAACGAAACAGTATCACACATCACATAAAAGTTCAAAATGACAATGTCAAGCTTCAAGCTCAATAGTTATACCTACCTAAATTAAAACTTTGAATCCTAATGAGATTTTCTCCTTGTCTATTTATACAAAAGGGTAGCTAATAGCAACTCCATTGAAAGTAGGATTGATTCCCTCCTTAATCTCAGAAATGGTGGATCTTGTCCCTCTTGAGATTCACTTGGACTAGGATTCACTCGGCTACCAATGAATTCAAATGGTGAGGGAGGATGTTGTGATCCCAAGCCAAATTAGGGAGTTAATGAGGTGGAAAACCCCCCTATATTCTCTCTTGGTTGTCTGCATTAATCCCTTGCATAGTAATTTCCTCAAAAATTCTTCTTTTTCCTGCAATTAGTCCACATTAGGCCACATACTATGAAAAACACCTTTTAGTCATCTTACTAAGCATAATATAACAAAAAATGTGAATTAAGGTGAGAGAAGCATAGTTTTTAGGTTGGAGGATGGCATGTTAATCTTCAAAATATACCTATTGATTAGACTCATCATCACCCTCTACTGAAGGTGTTGCTTGTCCCTTGATAAACTTAGTCATTCATGTGACGTTCTTTCATTGCCCTAGTGGCCTCTCTAACATCCCAAGGCTCCTCAGATGGTGTTCCCTCTTGTGGGTAAAAACCTAGATTTTTTTCTATCTTAATGCACTCTCTCTACTCTTTTGTTTCATATATTCCTTCTTGTAAGCCTAGAAGAAAGGGTGAACTGAGTTTGAATCCTATACACTTGATTTTCATCCTCTACATGATTCTCTTCTACCATGGTGTTCTCTCCAAGGCATTCCTTAACCTTTTAGGAGAGTTATATTCTCTGACATGTATATTATGGGGTAAGGCATGCAATCTTCTCTAGAAATCTTGTAGACTCTTGGTTCCCAACATTCTAAAGGTATATTCAAAGTGATGAATGTCTTGATCCTCAATAGTAAAGTATTTTGGTGCTAAAGTGGCATCATTGGAGATGAGGTTGTGATTGTTGGTGAAAGATTTAGGGCTCACTAGCTCTTCTCTAATATATAAGGGTTACTTATCCTCCTTTGTCATTACCTTTTTCACCTCCTCAGCCCTTGTCTCCTCATGAGTCAACCAAGATGCCAAATCCATTAACTGCAAGTCTCCCAATCTTGAATTGGGTTCCCAAAATTTTATATTTTTTCAAAGTGAGATTATGCATACAGAATTTATCTAACTTTACCTTGTCTTCCATATTAGTTTGGTTGCAAAAATCAATAAACTTCATGTAGTCCTGGGAAGGAAGAGACCCATATTGTGCTAGAGTTTTTATTTGGAATTGCAACCATTGTTCTTTTAGGAAGAGGGCATAATGTTTTGATGGATGCCTACATTGCAGGGCTTCGACATGTAGACTTTTCATGGTGGAAAGATGTCTTTCGTTCTCTTGTAGCCTCTCTCTCAAGCTCGTGTTTTCTTCTTGTAGTTGCTCCTTCATAATAGACTCCCTTAGTCTCAAATCGATTAACTCCTTACACATTTCAATGAATTTATCCTCCATGAGGCCCACATCTTCCACATTCTTAGATTTGGCAATTTACATCCACTTATGGGTTTTGCCCACGAGGGCTTCACTCACTAAACCTATGACATAGCACATGCATTTGTGAAATACTAAACAATACTTACTGCATATTGAAAATATAAGTCAAATACACCTTCCCAATTTAAAAAACCCCTATTTTCACTAAATATTGTATGTATCCATTTTTTTATGACATTTTTTATACCCTTTTATTTTTATATCGTTGGTATATTGACATGATGCCTCTCTTATGACCCCACATGCATTCTACAAAGCACCTTTCTTCTTTTGATATACATTGTAAATGTATATTAGTTGCACTTTTCTTATTTTTATATACATTGTAAATGCATATTAGTTCTCCCACAATGCAATTATTTAACCCACACTCAAACACATCTCACTATGATTTGTGGCATTTAATGGTCTAAGGCACACAAACATCAACCATGTTTTAGGAAGATTGATTATGTGTATGTATATAAAATAACATATAAATTGATCTATATGATGATGAAAAATCAATTCATGAATGTTTATGAATAGGTTTACACCAAATAAGGTGTTCAAGCACAAGTCTAGACCCTCTAGATGCAAGACCACTATCTACAATGAAGGTTGGGGCCCAAAATCTCAAATCAAGGGTGCAATCCAAACCTAGACATGCTTAGAAGAAGAGGATGGACAGGTCCCAACACATGCGCTCTTAAGGGAATAACATGATAGCATGAATTCACCTTTTGATTCACTCTCATCTCACCTATGAGATATGGGCTATCACTCATACACTATGTAAAATGAAATAGTGTATTGGAGATAACACGGAGGCATTTAATGAATGGAATACAACTAGAACATAAGACAAAATTTTGGTTGTAAAGGTGATCTAATCCATTTGGCTAGCTCAAAACAATGGTGTATTCCAAAATAAAGCTCCAAACGTCTACATGATTTTCTACACGTTGAAGGCAAGCATTACCTTATCGTGCACCTCATTAAATAAAAGGCTTCCTTTCACTCTCATACCTTTGAAATACAATTCTAAAATTTCCAGAGGATATTTTGATTATCCAATTTGAAGGTCACAACCAAGCCAGGCAACATATTTATATATGAGACCCCCTTGTTTTTCGGATAGAGGACCCACCTCCGCACAATAATTTGATTGCTAAGTCAACAAAGGCATACATACTCTACCTCCTCTAGTTTTGAACCTATGACCTCTTAGGAGGAAACACATGCCCTTAACCATTAGGCCCACTCAAGCTGGATATAGTGGATTTCTTGTTAAGGTATCTTTCAAGAATTTGATTATTTATATTAAGATTTATTTTACATAATGAGCAATTACGTTGGAAATAAAATCATATAGGAAATAGGAACAACCATGGAAACAACATTAAGAACATATATCACTTCCTTGAAATAGGAATGACCCTGACATTTCTATAATCAAAGAATCACTTGAAAATTTAAGCTAAACAATATTAAAATAATGTCTTGAACAACAAGAACCAAGAGCCTTATCGCCCCATAGCAAAGGAACCTATGGAAGATAAAATTTACAAAAATGACCTGCCAGAGAACATCCAAGTACACAATTTTTCCAGGGAAAACATCTATAATGTCAAAATTAGTTGAAAATCATGATATGGGACTTTCAAATTCGAAAACTAGTTCAGAAGCATGGGATCAAACTTCCAAGGTTTTATATAATGATTATCTGAACGGAGGTGCTTGCAAGACTGGCTTAAATGTCCAAGGAGGAAATGATAGGAGAAAAGCTTTGCCATAAATTGAAAATAATCCTTTCATTTTTCATTCAAAAGGGATTAAGCCAGTTGTTTATATAACACTTCAGTTAATATTGTTGTATAGAACTTCAGTTAATATTGTCTTCCTAGTGCTAAGATAAGAATAAAAAACAACCATTTTTGCTATATACAACCATGCTTACAAATATCCCAAATCTTCTATGGAAAGCCTGTAGACCAGAGGTTATAAAAGTCCAGCGAGGTTTGAGAACTTCTAAAAGCACAAGTGCAGGAATTTTCTCATTACTTTGTAAGCTCAAGTTTTGTAGGACTAATAGGAATCACATCACCTTCCACAACATACATTATAAAATCTTCAAAGATAAACCATTTGTCCTTGATTTTTCTACTTGAAATTGTTAAACTACTGACATATCCAAAGATAATTTCGCAACAGCTAGTGATTCTAAAAACACAATTTCTTTATCAGAATAATGGTCATTTTACCATTATGCCACAATAAATTGCAATAGATAGCCATGGCATAATCAACTGAAGAGAAGGCACATAATTTTATTTCAGTACCTCCGAACTTACTCTGAGACAAAAGAAATATGCGACATTTGATCAAACTTTGTTGCATCTATTAAAAGAAGAAGTTGGAAATAAAATTCCACGCTAAAAAGGTTTTTATTAACTCTAGTCTAACTTAGTTTCCAATAACACAGAGTATTTAGTCCAACTTAGTTGCATCTAATTCAAACAGAAGTTAAAAACACAATTCTGTGCTAATAGATTCTGATAACTCTAATTTAATTTTGTTGCAAATGTAAAATAGAGCCCTAGAGCATGGGAGAATAAGCATGGACCTCTACTTACAAACATGCACATGGGACCTAGGCTTTGGAATGGGTGATAAAAATCAGGGCTTTGGTTGCACCTTTTGTGCAATTTATTAAATTTATAACACAATCCAAGGGGCACAGGTGACAAAATCTTCTGAAAATATATAATTCATGCTGATAAAAAGTAGACGGATGGTGGGCACAGGTTAACAAGTACTACTCCCCACTAATTTTCATGCATTTCAATTCTTGAAAATATATTTTTCAGGATATTCAGGCAAATGTAATAAGGAGGAAGACTCTTTAATAACGACATGGTAAGTAAAGAAAAATATAATTAAATGTACATTCAAAGTCATCCAAATTTCTGTTTATTTAAAAAATCTTCCAAAATTAAGTCATCATTTTACATAGACAACATTAGCAAGCAATATTTTCCTAGTTGCTAAAAAGGACAGTAATTAAAATCATTATTAAGGAGCACTAAATGATAAAAAACAAAAAAAACGCTCACTTATCATTAAAGATACACACACTTATTAGCTGTAACATAAAAAAAAGAATTAGCAAGTTAGTATATGGGCAATACATCCATATCCTGTATGTCTCATGACATATCGCAAAATGACCTCAGAAACACATAGTTGCATTAAGACTATGAATAAAATCACGTCTCGCAAGCCTTCACAGGAAAAAACTTTCAAAAAGCTTTGGATTGATTTTTTTTCCATTGGTAAGGTGTAACTAGACAAATATAAATACACATAAAACAATATACTAAATTCTAAAACTATGATATTCTTATATTTAACAACAAATGTAAGTGGGTGACCTTCTAGTAGAATTCAGGCACTGTTCTAGCAACACAACGAACAATCATACAAGGGTGTTTCATAAAAATTATGCCACCTACAATTTTCACTCTAATATAAGAGCCCTCAAAAGAATCAAGCTCTTGGACCAACCAAGAAAAATTATGTTAAACACTATGCTGTAAACAAGCATCATATTGTCAAGACTCAAAACACAAACTAAATACACAACATCATAAAATAACATTAAAAAGCATAGTCTCCACTATAAACAACACTAAATTTGTATCTCTACCCCATAATGAAGAAGAAAGTTTCTTTATCTGACCATATTTCACTTTAAAGTTACCAGCTGTATAACATAAATTCAAAATATCTAGGTTGTGCAGCATCAAAAACAAAATTCCAAAATTCCAACCAATCCACAGTTTAAATCTAAACAACAAATATATGCCAAGACCTAAAAATTTTATGATATAGCTTTTAAAAAAACATATCCATCAAACAATTGTTTATGGCATGACGATACAACCAAAAATACATTTGTACATCCAACTCTAGAAATGTACACTTATACAAACTCAAAGATTGCATGTTTAGGATCGTCCTTCATACTAGAATAAATTGAATCTATGAAACAACTCCATAGAGCTAGAGCCAAGTCAGATTCTTAAGCACTGGTAAGAAAAATCTTTGTAAAAGCACTACAAAAATCCTATGACTAGTGTGAATAACCTATGACCATTGTTAAGAAACATTACAAAACTTGGTGTTAGAATATTCATATGTTAGTTGAAAAGTACATATCATATAATTTAAAGTCTACCATGCCCTCCTAAATTAAATCGATCTCTTTCTTATCAATGTGCACTCTGGTAGAAGCTAGATCCTTCTTCTTATGAACTGTTGATGCACCAACTCCTATAAACTCTGTTGAAGCGACATTTATGCTTGGATCTTGAATATTATTCTCATATTTGTTGGGCATGGTAGAAGTGGGGTAGGAGAGTTCACAAGGGTATTTTTTGGGAATTCATTTAAAGCAATAGACTTTGAAATTGGCACTTTACTCTTCAATTTGGGCTTGAAATCATGAATGCTTGTATAGAGCCTACAAAATAAACCCATATCATTATATTTTGTTTGTAAGATAAGCACATCATACCCATAAATAAGCTAAACCACTAAGTGGATGAACACATATAAGAAGAATGTGTCACATTCCAAGAGTTGGATTCTAATCCTTCTTCAGAGTATTAACACATATCTCTCCATTGCTTGCAATATTAGGGTGGAAGATTTTTGTGAAAAAATACCTTGCAGTCCAAGCCAGTCATTACCAATGAAAGATGCCAAAGTCTATTTCCCATTTTCTACAAGTCATGCATCCCCCTTATATACTTGATTATTTAGATAAGCAGTAAGTAGAAAGAAAAAAGGAATGTCTTATAGGAAAGTAAACATCCAAAGAAAAAATAATATCCATTTAAGAGAATGTAAATTGGACGAAGCATCATTATAAGGATCAAAAATTACCTCTGGGAGGAGAGTTTGGAAAATCAGGAGTTAGAACTACCTCCATTCAAAAAACACCAAATTCATATGGAATTCCAGCTACAAGAAAAAGCATCAGCAAATGTAAATATACCTCATGTTGCAAAAATCTAGTAATAACCATGCCAAAAAAATGAATTCAGATGCTTCAATAAATGCAATATGAAAAAATGATCCCTTTATCAAGCATAGAACATCCAAAATATGTTACATTGTTCTTGATAATTCTTTTAGAATGTACCTATTCCTTCAATGTTCATAATTGTGATTGAAAACGTTGTCATCATTCACCACCATTTTTATACCTCCATGAGGTGATTCATCAAGATGCTTTAGCTCCTTTGCAATTTCATTTATCACCACGGGTGGGAGATTCTCATTTTCAGTTTGTAACACAAGATATATATGTATTTATGTATGAAGATCTACTTCAAAATGGAAAGCATAAAAAAAATTAATGCCTCACAAAAACCATACTAACTGATTGTGAGAAACTCGAAATATAACAACCTACATTGAATTTTCACCACTCTCGAGGATTTTGGGGTTTTACATTCTGTAAATTTAAGACTAATCAGAACTTTGCACCTTTAATTCTAGCAAGGTCCAGTAAGAGATGAAAGTACCCAACTATTTATTGATGTAAGGTTTTCACTTTTGAAAGGAAGAGGGACTTCCCTGCAGTAAAAAAAAACAAATTTATCCCAAAAATATATGCATGATGAGAAAAAGAGATAGAAACATTCATAATGTGCCAATTTAGTTGCAGGAAAACCTCTGCTAGAGATAATTGAGTATATATAATTATCTAAAAGGCCCCATCATCCATCAATAGGGTCAAGATTTTTACCATGTCCCACTCATACAATTGCTTGGAATTCAACTTGTAGCAATGGATGAAAACATCCACTTGCTGATTCGGAAGATGGAACCTCCCTATCTAGTAGGTAATATGGAATTTCACAACTCTAATTTACCTTGAATTCTTTAGAATGACAAGTTCAATAAGGAATGTGGAATAGATAACATAGTCAAGGAATAAAGACAATTGGCCATGGAAAGATAAAGGGGCCACATATTCATTCTTGTCCATATTGACCAATTGTATCAGGGTGAAAAATGTGTATATCACTAACATAACTAAAAGAATGAGAGTTCAAATAATATCTCTACAAAACATTTGCAGGTTTGGTGGTAGAAAACATTCAAGGTATGCAGATGATGCAATGGTGCAGTTTTCGCAGGAAAAAGTAAGAAAATATATGAGGCTGCAAGAATTGACAAGAGAAGAAAATATTTCTTGTTCTTTCTTTGTGACCAAGGACTCTTCAATTATTTTGCATGAGAAATCTACTAGTGACATAGTACATGCTACAGAGTCTATGACTATAGAGTCATTATAAAAAGGTTGACCAATAGATAATATGAACTTCTGAAATTTGATTTGGTGAAACACAAGGCTTAAAACCACACTTTATTCTTATTAAGCACCTAGTCCCTATTTATCAGGAACCCACATTCTCCTCTATGTTTTCACCTGCATTTC
Source organism: Pinus taeda (assembly GCA_000404065.3). Classification (NCBI taxonomy): domain Eukaryota; kingdom Viridiplantae; phylum Streptophyta; class Pinopsida; order Pinales; family Pinaceae; genus Pinus; species Pinus taeda. The sequence goes on from APFE030181681.1 coordinate 13,631, forward strand.
CAACTTATGGAATTTATGTGAACACTCTTGCCAATTCCACCAAACATTGAAAAAGAAATGCTTACATGATTAGTAGGAATACTCATCATGGATAGATATGATTGACATGTAAGCAAAGGAGACAGCTAGAAGAATATTCGCCACTGAGAAAAAAAATAGTTTATATGGTGGAATAAAATATTAAAAATTGGATTTTATAGCTTATGTCACATATAAGTGATGGTGGAAGCACAAAAATATAAGGGAAAATGTCTTGCAGTAAGCACAAAAATATCACTTCTTGAAAATCACCGGAAAAAGGAGGTCTGATATCTGACTCAGGTTGAGCATTACACTGTCTTCTCCAGTGCACTCTTCAACTAATGCTAAAACATCTGCTTGCATTTCCTTTGTCATAAACAATGTTTGATACATCACTTCCTCCATTTGTTTTGAAATGATAAATGTGCATAATTCTTTGTGGAAGTCAACGATGATAAACTCACCTCCAAGAAGATACTTATCTAAATAATCCTACTAAGAAAATATGTCTATAAATACAAAGTTCAAACCAATAATAAATATAAGTTTAAAACCTTAAATAAAATTACAATGTCCCAACAACACTTTTGCATACCTTGGAATTTTTCAACGAAGGGATAAATTTATCAACAAAGACTTGTAATTTTTTCACCTCCCCACCAAGACATATAAAAGGACAATTATGGATTCTTCCTACCATTTTCAAGAGAAAATAAGTTTCCACGGATATAGTGCATAGATAGTCAATAGGGTGCTACAAAGGAAAGATAAAGTAGGTACAACTATTGTATTCAGTAGCAAGGTATTCTTAGTAATTCTCCAAATAGCTAACCAAAAGATGGTTATTTACAACACATCTACCTTCTTTTTCCACATCCACCTATAGATAACATTCTCCTCAGATGGAAGTCCCATGCTCTCTGTTGCACTAGTATTTACTGTGTAAAAATAGTTAAGAAATATGTAAAATATTAGGATATGACTACAAGGTAACCTTGAAATAGTCAAACATTGTGGATGGAAAAAATATTCAATTCATGGAAGGAAATAGAAAGTAATCAAAATTGTACATAATACACTTTCTGATATAATAATCATTATTGAAAAACATAAAATCAAATTGAAATTTAAGAAAATACACCAATACTAGTAGTGAAGATAGATCTTCTCTTGAGATGGCCAATAAGAGACTTCTTGTAACTATTTCAGAAGAAAGGCACAATCTTGTTATAGTCATAATTCCTGTACATGTTTCTATTAATTTTTGAATAAGACCTTGATGGGTCCTAGATGCAACTCCAGAGAGATCTAGATATAGCTGAGCAAACCCTTTAAATTAGGCAGAAATTATAAATATTACAAAAGGTTAGGATAAGGCTACAGACAATCTACCCTGGAGGTCTTTTGAATAGATATAGATTGCTTTAAGAAGATCCCAGAATATAGGCTTAAATGAGGATCAGATTAGTCTAGAAGCCATAAAGAGTTAACACAATAATGTCCTCAAACTTCACTCAGAAGAATCCCAAATTTTGTTCATAGAGATGCCATTGAAATGACTTAGGTCAAATACTACTAATGTATGCGAAGAAGATGGCCCAAATTGGTCCTAGAAAAGGCCTGAAAGTAATACAAAGATGCCTCAGATAGGGGAGAGTCTCAGAAAGGTCAAGAAGGGCCTCAGGAAAGGGCCAGTCAGTGCCTTAAATGAGCCAAAAGAAAATGCAAGATAGATATGAATTAGCCTCATAAAATAAATCATTTCATAATGACCCAAGAGTGACGACAATTTCAAATTTATTCAGAAGTGCCTTGTAACAAGGGTCCGAACTACATGCTAATCAAATTGTGATTGTCAAATTGATCTAGAAGTTCCCTTTCAAAGTGCTTATGTAGTTCATGTCATTTACTGCAAGATTCGAGATTTCTAAAAGCTTACCATCTATCTTGGATATTATGGGATAATGGAGAGACCAATAAGAGACACAACATTGGGAAATAACTTTGCATCACCTCCCATTGACAACCTACCTTGCTTATCAACACATATTTTTTTCTTCTAGTTGTGTTCCCGAGAGAGATCATACGTATATTATGTAGGAAAGTTTGTGAAACATGGCCTTATTTTCCTTGTTGCGGGTGATATGTCATGCTATAAGAACTTTTCTATGTATTTTCCTTTCCCAAACCATGAAATAGAAACTTATGCATTATTTCTTTGGAAAAAGAAAATCAATTAAATTTTTCATACCATTCACCCTATCAAATTCTTTCCAATCCAAAAGTTGCAAAAAAATTAGATACCATTCACCTTAAAGTATCCCTTTGATCAGACACAGACATTTCAAGGCCCATCAAACACATATATATCAATGTAGGCAAAAATAAGAAAGAAAAGTTCCATCACCCTTCCAATCTACCGTAAGCTTATATCTCAATAAAGTTGAAAACAATTTAAAAACAAACTACCATCACATGTCCAAAATCCTTTACAGATAGTAATTAATGTTAATGTTGTTTAGTGAAAGCACTGAAAGAAAATTCCCAAAAGATTACTGAGGACTCAATTGTCAATAATAACAAAGTGAAATTTAACTGTTGTAGATCCCATGCATATGGCCAAAATATAAATACTTCCAAAAAGACTCTGATGGCACATTTGAACTATAGACTCTGATTTATATGTCCGATTTAAAAAATAGGAAAGCCAACTACCACATAAGCATTCAAAATAAAATTCACCTCATGTGTTAGACGTTTCTTTGGTGTAAATCTGTTGACTTAAGTGAGCACAAACCGTCCTTACTGAAGCTTGTGCCATCAGATCCTTGACATCCTTTCTAGAAAGTCAACCATTAATCTAAAAATTCAAGTAAAACATTAACATTAGTGAGAAGAATCACATACTTGTCCTCAAAACATATTCATGAAAAAGGAACCACATCTTCTTTCTTTTCATGATTAAATGGACCAATTTTTGAGGAACCACAATGGAAGGCATCCAACACAAGTGTTGAGGTAAGGGGTACCCTTATCTCTAAATTGTATATATGTATTTAGGTAAGGGATACATATAGTTATATAGGTATGTAATTCTATTGTTTTATGGAGGAAATACCAAATTAATTTTTGAATGAAACACAACTACAAAAAGATGAATGGCTAGTGAAAGAAACTTACACCAAAAAGCAAGTAGCAAAAAAAGGTTGAGTTATCTCGAACATTCACCATTTGAACTATTCACTAGACCTAAAACCAAAAGGTACAAAGTTAACATCATATTCATACAAACAAATCAACAAAAATACAACCAATAATTTTTAATAAATGGTCCAACATGTGGAAACACATAAGGAAAGAGAAAGTTTGAAATTTTTGAAAATCTACTTTGTTCAAATTTTTCACAAAATTTGAAAAAACTTTGTAATCACTTTCTTCTAATTTTTATGTATCATTCCAAGCATTGTATGATAAGTTTGTGATTTCTATAATAGATTAAAGTTGTACAAAATCATGATCTTTCAAATCATACTTATACATGTGATGTCCCTTTACTCTACTATACCAACATAATTGAAGCTCGATGCTTTCTAATCTATCCAAAAGGTCAATGTCATTATGGTAATCAAACACCCTATTACCATCCTTCTTCCTTACTCTTTGAACTCTTCGAACGTACCATGTTCCACAAGAAAAACCTTGTTTTGTACTTCAAGGAACACCTTTTCTTGTAGTACGTTTAGTAGGGGGAATTGAGTTGCTTTCAAACAACACCCTAAAATCTGATCCAATTCCAAAGCCAATTGAAACACCCTTTTGTGGAGCCTTCCCATCTTGCCTAAACTAGACCCCATTTCTCACTTTCGTCAACCTATATTTGTATAATTTTGGATTTCCATTCAAATGACTAACCAAACATGCTTTAAACATATCCTTATCATCAACATCCACCACTAGCTTTATAATTTTGCTGACATTTTCATCAATGCAATCCAAAATTTCATCCAACTCGTGTCTTCACTCACTTTCCATTATTTTCAATTCACTTTCATTGTGTACCAATGATGATGAAGATTGGAATATAGATTTGGAACAATTTGGTGGAGAATCATCAAATACTTCATCAATAATTTAGAATGTTGGATAATTTTGATCCTATGTCCATGGTTTAACCCACCAGGAAGATTGAGTGTAATTTTCTGGTTACATTCCAATAGTTGATAAAATGTTTTGTGCATCCTTCAATCCAATCTTAAAGGCTTCTAAAATTTTAGCATTTGTGGATATTGAATCATATTGCGACATTATTTCACTGTTTTGTATTTTTTCTTGGTGAAATATATTCCAAATGATTTCTTGCTTTTTATGAGATTTATTAAAATGTAGCCCTTGGGGATTTGATTCCTCTTAAGAAACTCTATTAAGGGTTCCAACAACATGAAGCAAATCATTAAAATAATAGGCCCTCTCCACTCCAACCATCCCACCAAATTTACTAAAGAAGTTTTCACATACATCTTACCAACTCAGGTGAAAAACACATGTCAAGTTAGAGTAATGATCTCGAAACAATATCATTAACAAAATTGCAAAATGGCAAGAAATTTTCACATATTGATATGCCTCTTTGATGATGAAAATTACGTTGACATTAGTATGAGATTGTTTATGTACCCAACATAACCATAATGTGAAGAAATGATGAACTCGTGAAGCATTTCACACCCTTTCCTAAAGGCTCAAACTATGAGACCTAAATATGTCAATGTAGTAAAAAACAATCATTAGATAAGTCTCTGTAGCTAGTGTCTTCTCTAACTTTCCACTTGGTGTACTTCTCAAAACTTTAAAACACTTTTTAACATGCCTTGAAGCAACTTGTTGTGTGGATCCCCAATTTTTTCGATCCATCCCCTCTATATCTTCACCCTTAAGCTTGTGATCATTCACTTTAAAATTGTGATAAACCATTCTGACATGACCAAAAGTTATGTACTCATTTCCTAAATCTAATTCTTGTCGACCACTAAGCAAAGGATTCACTAGGTTTTTGCTATTGTGGATGTAATCTTGGTCATGCAATCCTGTTACATTGCAACCATTGTAGAACCCGGTTAGCCTCCACCCTTCCCAAGAAATTTGATTTCGAAGACCTAATGTTCAGGAATAATCCATCAACATAAGTATTCTTCCTCTGTTATCCCCATCCAAGGGATGACCAATAATAGGTCCCAAATTATTTTCCACATGTTTCTTCCACATACATTCTACCTTTTCCCATTGTTGATAAACAAAATTTTCATTGAACCTATTGCATGTTGGATGAAAAACCACAACCACATGAGGAAGATTTTCATGTAAAGGGTTTGCAATAATGACATGTGCATAATGGCCAACAAAATTGTTATTAAAGGAATATGTTATAATCTCGTAGCCTACAACTCCCTCACCAACTCTCACCAAGAAATGTGATTGGCATTCATGTTATTATTTGATACCACAAAGCCCCACCAATGTGTCTCTTTTTGCTACCCACCTAAGATATTTTTTCTCAACTTTTTAATCTTCAGCAAGCAATAGAGGAATTGGGCCATCTATACAATGCTTGCCTTTATAAGAAGCATAAAATTTTAAGACTGCCTCAAAAATGTGCTTGTGTTCCCCTGGGATATATGCTAATGACTTTCTAAGTTGCCTTAAAGTCATAGATATTGAAGGACCATCCAGATTCAAGCTAATAAATCTATGTAATCTAGGACCTCCCGATAACTTGATCATCTCATAATGGGGTTTTGTGGATGCATTACACCTTCTCCCTACTTTTGCATGCATCAAGTTATGAAGGATATCCTTGACCATTTCCTAAACTGCATCTTTACCTTGTAATTTTCCTTTCTTATGTGCTTCACACACATCCTTGCAAAACCTAAAGAGATCCTTCCTTTCCTTTTATTCAAACAACTTTTCCTTTAGGGATCTCATTCTAATAGAGAGTGTAGCAACCTCTATCATCTGCCACCAAAGGGCTCACATTTTTTATCTATGGTTACCATTTATAACCTTGGTAGCATTCTTCAGTTCATTTTGAGTCAAATAGTTTAGTGTTCTACCTTTTCCTGTATCTCATTCACTTCTTTTAAGTGCACATTGATTCATGATATAATCGCATCCTAAAGTCATCACGTTCTAGAACCAACTTACAAAATTTGCATGTTAATGAATCAAATGGGATCCTTGTTTCAAAATCCCTCTAGCAGTGAATATACCTATATGTACCATCAATATGACATTCAACACCCTCATAACATAGCATGATATTGGTATGATTCTCTATGGCCCATAATTTTCCACCCATTTGATCATCCATTAGGACCTTTTTTTCCAATCTCTCCCCATTTCTATCAATATAAGGATACCAATGCCCCCAACATTGTAGTTGTTAGTGTCAATCTTTGTAGCCTCCCACCAGTGATCAAATACGATCTTATAAAGTGGTCTTGGGGTGTCAAAGTCAAATTTTTGTCATTTCAGTGAGTCTTCAAGTAAAATTTGGTCATTAGGTATTAGGTCTAGGATTGTTTCCACTCCTTCCAAAGTTTTCCAAGTATTGGTCCATGTCACCATTTGGATGAGTGTACAATCATTCAAAGAGTTGTCATCATTGTTTCAGGTTCCAATGGGTCATTTTACACCTTGGTTGTGCTTCAGTTGTGCTTAGGTAAGGCTCATTTCCCTCTCCAGGGTTTTGAAGTTAATTTTTCTTGGATGGTCAAATCATCAACAAAAATTGTATCCTTATGCTCATACACCTTCCCCTATCCTTAATATACCTTCTTAGACACTTCCCTTAATTGATATCCCTCAAATTCATCATTTTCCCACAAACCTCAGCCTATTGTACAATTTGACACTTTTCTAGGTTAGTCCTGTGTTTTTCCCTTTTAGACACCTTCCCCTCACTCAATAGGGAGAGAGCCATCTCCTAGCCTAGTAGGGCTAGCTACTTGGCTAAGCATAGTTTGTGGTTACCCTGGCATTGCCTTCCTTCATCTCGAGGTTGAATCCTGGTGATAAAATAGAGGAAACCATACTGGGGACCGTACTTTTGTGTTCCTCGACAAAATGTATCAAAGTTCCGATCTAGATCTGATTATTGATGGTGAAAAACGATCAGACACAGGAAGGCTAAAATCATTCACCTGGCAACTCTAAATCAGTTTCGAGATCAGATCTAAGGACTCTACTAGAGGATGAACCCGACTAGTAGAAACATGAAACGACAATATAGAAAGATCGGGTATTCAAGTTGGAATTTCATCCAAGACATTATGTTCTTTGTTATAAATTAGTTCTTCACTTTTCCCGAGAATGTCAAGAAGGTTTTAGAAAGTATACTGTATTTGAGAAAATATCCTAGATTTGCATGTGATTCCTTCCCTTTGAAGATTGTGAATACAAAATATCCGCATGCCTTTGATCTTGATCAAGACCATTATTTTGAATCTTATGATGACCATCTTCAACTTGATGAGCCTAAAGAGACCAAGACTGATTCTATAGCTTCTATACATATTCCTATACTTTTTAAAATTCTAGATAGATACAAGCCTCTGATTTTACCTCCCATATCCCATGCTTTCCCTAAAAACCATTACCTATATCTACCAAGATTTGATGGTGAATGTGACAACATCACTGCTGAGAGACATGTACTAAATTTTGAGTCTTTTCTTGACCTTTTTGAAGTTAATGAAGAGGATGTCAGTATTAGGCTTTTTTCTCTTTCTTTGCAAGGCAAAGTCAAGAGCTGGTTCAAAACCCTGCCTAATGCGAGAATCTCAGATCTCCAGTAGTTTTTCAAAGTTTTTCTTGACAAGTTGGTGGTCATACAGAACTCTTTCTTGATTCTAGAAGAGTATAACCAGCTGAAAAGATAGCCAGGGGAGACCGTACAACAATTTTATGCCAGATTTAACCAACTTTATTGTTCGATGCCTATTAATATAAGACCTTGTCCTAATTTAGCTCTCTTGCATTATCCAGAAGCCTTTTATTTGGAAATGGAGTTTCAGTTGAGAGAAAATAACCTTACAACACTTGAAGAGATGCGGAACAGTGCAGTAGATGCAGAGGATAATTTTTTGATCAGAAGGGCAAAGTTGAAGGAAGAAGAGATGAAGAACATAGATCTAGAGGAATCGACATCTTTAGAGGTAAAAGATCACCACAAGTAATGAGTATGATCTTCAAGACCATGGCTCATTGATTGAAGAAAAACAAGTGGCTGATCCAAAAATTCTCTTTCTTATCCTAGTTGTCATAGATCTGATAATGATTGTTTTATGGATCAGCTTGGAGAAGAGAGATCTATTGATATGACATGTATGTTTGATGATGTGTTTTATATAATGATTTGCTTAAGTTTGATCAGTATGATGATGATTATGTCCTCAAAACAAAAGCTAATATTGCAGACAAATCCGCAGATGGTTTGTGGAAGGAGGAAGTTCACTTTCAGCAGCGTGAATACAGTGATTAGCCGAGGCATATCAGCTATGGAAGTGAGGAGCAAAGTGCATAAAACTTTGAAGTAAGTGAAGGGTCTTTGTCTTTCTGTTTTACTTCGTTTCAGTTCGTCAGAGACAACTTTTGTGAAATCAGAAATCAATCGTCGATAAATTTTGATCTTGACCATCTAGAGGGCAATGAAATACTTGTTCAAGACATCTCATATTTAGATTTGCAGCCCCCAAATGCCATTGGATGTTAGGTTGCAGATGAAGACTTGGAAGCTAGAACATATGATCAAATGATGTAAGATGATTATGTACCATAATGTTTTGAGTTATTTCAGTTTTTGTTTGCATAGTATATCTTCAATAAAGGATGTGTCGCATGTAGAAAATAATGAAATCTCATTGGAAACAATAGAAAATGGGTTGCAACAGTCTTTTCAAGTTTTTCATGATCCAATAACTGATGTGTTGGATGATATCTACAATGAAAGTCCTTCTCCGTTAGCTAACTGTGAGATTGAAAAATGTATTGATACAAACTTGATCTGGTAGCCGGTTTGTTTGTCATTTTCAGCAGGAGTCTTGACATCACAAAGCTCAGATGAAAGTTTGCATTCATGGTATGAGGAGAAGCAAAGTAATCCATTGGAAGAGCTAAGTCCCAGTGCACATGAATTTCAAGATCCTTTTGCAATATTTTGGAGTTAGATAGAGAATTCATATTATTCAATCTGGGAAAATTTGGATCTTTTTTCAAGTTTTCATGGGAGTTTCCTTTTACTAGTTCTCTCTTTTTGTTGATAAGCAAGCACCTGCAAAGAATTCAACTAGCAGACAAAATGCTTACATGGTTGCGTTGGTTGCTTCATTTCACTTGATCAGGTGAGGAATGGATCACTTGAAGTAGGCTGTGATTAATAAGCTCATAGAAGTGAGCATGGTTCAGTCAGCTTTAGTGTCAGTTTGTGTCGTCAAGTTGTCAGTTTTCAGTCATGCATTTCAGTTTGAGTTTTTGACCGTATTGGCCCACATGGTTAGGCACTTGGTCTACGCTGTTCTTGACACATCCAAGGAGCTGCCATCCCCAATAAGGCCAATGTTAGTGTTAGTATTTGTAGCCTCCTACCAGTGATCAAATATGCTCTTATAAAGTGGTCTTGGAGTGTCAAAGTCAAATTTTTGTCATTTCAGTGAGTCTTCAAGTAAACTTTGGTCACTAGGTATTAGGTCTAGGATTGCTTTCACTCCTTCCAAAGTTTTTGAGTATTGGTCCATGTCACCATTCGGCTGAGTGTACCATCATTCAAAGAGTTTTCATCATTCTTTCAGGTTCCAATGGGTCATTTTACACCTTGTTTGTGCTTCAGTTGTGCTTAGGTAAGGCTCATTTCCCTCTCCTAGGGTTTTGAAGGTAATTTTTCTTGGATGGTAAAATCATCAACAAAACTTGTATCCTGATGCTCATTCACCTTCCCCTATCGTTAATATACCTTCTTAAACACTTCCCATCACTGATATCCCTCAAATTCATCATTTTCCCACAAACCCTAGCCTATTGCTATAATTTGACACTTTTCTAGGTTAGGCATGTGTTTTTCCCTTTTGGACCCATTCCCCTCACTCAATCCTTGAAAATCCACTTTCCCCTACTTCCTAACATCCCTCCCTACCTCCCAAAATTTTCTCAAGAATTTAGAAGACCCTCATCCTGTTCATTTCCCTTCATTTCTACAAATTCCCTATTCCACATATCGGGATAGGTTTTATTCAAATGATGTTTTTGAGCAAGAAAATATGAATTTGACAAAAGTGAGAGAGGTAGTTGTCTATAATAGACCAAAGAAGAAAAAAATCCTTCAGTGTTTACACAGGTCTCATGTTTTGGGACAACTGTCCAAAACATCATTTGCTTCAGGAGAGTTGATGCACTTCTAAAATGACCTTGGGAAAAGAAACTTTTCTCATATATGTCATGTCCAAATGATAACTAGACAAAGAGATCTTTCCAATGAGCTATCATGAGCTCAATTTGGAGTCGAGAAAGACCTCCCAAGGTTGACTGCAACATCACTCTGCATTTTGGCAAACTCATTCAGCACATTTTGACTAGTCTTGGGAGATTGAGCTTTTGATAGGGAAAATAAGCTCCAAATTGAAAAATTCAAGATGTTCTGGAAAATAGATAGGAAGATATTTCCAATGAGATAACATGGGCTCAATGTCAACATTGGGAAGGCAGCCAAAAGTTGATTTGAAGAGGCTCTGTGTGTAGAGGCCAGAGCACTGCGCATAGGGACAGAGGATTGTGCGTAGGCTAGTTTTCCCAGTGCGAAAATCAATGGAATTGCGCATAGATAAAGGTGCTACGCACCTAGATCATGGCAAAGATTGGTTGGGATTTAGAGAGCAGGCAGAGCAAAAGATCGGAAACAAGTGGTTGAGGGTTCCTGCACGCGCTTTTCTCCATGGATGAAGGTCGAGGACGGAGCTCCACTCCCTCCTTTAGAGAGGTAGTGGCTAACAAGGGCAAGATTCCCCTAGAATTAGGCAGAGGTAGCAAGATAGAAGGAGGAAAAAATAGGGAAGAGGATACATAATGTAATAAGAAGAAGGAGAATGAAGGCACAAAAGAGAAGGAGTAAAATGACAAAAAACAGGGAACACAAGACAAGAAACAAAAGGGACCATGAAAACCTAAAGCTGAAATCACTCCCAAAGTAATCTTAAATAATCCAGAGCTACAGGCCCACAAGGAGCACATGCAGACTTATGCAATCATATGCAAATTCATGGGACTATGGCCCAACAAGAAGGCTTTACAAACATGGATTAGATACCACTGGAAGCCTAAGGGAAGCATCGATCTCCATCTAGTATCCAAGGGTTTCTTCACTGTGGTGTTTGCAAATATTGAGGACAAAGACAAAGTGTTTGAAGGTCGGCCCTACTTCTATGCAGTAGCAGGGCTTTACATGTAGCCGTGGATGATGAACTTCGTGCTGGAACAGAAACTTTTACCTCAGTCCCGGTTTGGGTAAGACACTATTCACTACCTTTGGATTACTGGGAAATAGAATCACTTACAGCTATAGGCAATAATCTAGGGAGGTATGTCAAAACTTCTGAAGCTACAAGAAGGGGTAAATACACCTCCTTTGCTAGGATCTGTGTAGAGATGGACCTATCTGGAGCACTTCTGGATGAGTTCATACTGGAGTTTCATGATGAGGAATGGGTGCAGACTGTCAACTACGAGCATATTCCATTTAGATGTAGAAAATTTCATGAGCACGGACATCTTCTTAGAGACTGCCCTCTAAGCAAGGTAGAGATCAATAGCAAACAAAACACAATGAAAGAAACAGATGGATTTCACAAGGTAGCTCACAAAGGAAAATATGGAAAAAAAGGGCCAAAGAAACACTCAAAAGTTGACCAAAAAGGGAGGCCGAATCAGTTCCAGGTTCTTGAAGATGAGGAAGATACAACAGGTGAAAATCAAGTAATGAAGGAGGGATATGATAAGCAAGAAAAAGAAGAAGAACAGGATTAGGAACAGGTAAAGGAAAAACAGAAAGGGACAATGATGAGTGAATCAGAGATGGATATGGATCAGGAAATGACTCAGAGCAAGACGGAACTAGAAGACAATGAGTTACAAGAGATTCTTGACAGAGAAAACCTAGATCTAGAAGGGTTCTTGAGTAAGCGAACAACAGGTGGGGTAGAATCTCTGCCACAAGAAGAATGCCATCGAATAAAGCAGTTATCCTTATGGAAAACACAGGCAAAGAGCTTAGCAAAAGATAACAGCATCGAAAGACCGGGTAATAATGGAAGAAAAGCAGGAAAATCAACCCCAAAATTAGCTCCAAGAAACCCGAGGGAAAAAAGGGGCAGAAAAAAGCAGAACGAGATTTTAATGGAATATGGAAAGCTCATGATAGACTCGGGTAAGATGAACGATCTAACCAATTACTCCTTTACCAATCTGTAATTATGAAGTTTAGTTGGGTCCCTATAATACTAGTGATTACCCCATTACTATTGTAGTTGTACCCCTTATTAATATTGGTGTGCCCCTATTGTCCCCATATTGTTATTACTGTGCCCCATAGATTCCCTCTATTGTTATTTTTGTGGCTTTATATTATTATTGTTAGGTCGGCTGTGTTATATTGTGACTCCTTAGACTCCT
>APFE030181681.1:35949-54742 GCA_000404065.3 Pinus taeda
GGGAAAAGGTCTGCAAACCCAAGAACCAAGGTTGCCTAGGTTTAGACAACCCAGAGATTGTCAACAAGGCTCTAGGAGCCAAACTCTGGTGGAGGTGGGTTAAGGATCCTAAAGCCCAATGGGCACGCATATGGAAGGAAAAATATGCCAATGCCTAGCCGGATTTGAATCTCATATGCATGACAGGGACAGTGAAAGGCTCCCCCATATGGTACAAGGCCTGGGAGAACAGAGAAGTGGTGCAAAAAGGCAGTTTCTGGAAAATCAAAGAGGGAGATCAGGCACTTTTCTAGGAAGATAAATGGCAATAGGAACCAAATCTATTAAAGGAGGAATTTTTAGGCCTCAAGAAAGAGACTGACAGTTAAGGATTAGTAAAAGTGAAATACTTTTGGGAGAACTCTCATAATGCAGGAAAGTGGAGAATTTGGAAAATAATTGAGAGTAGAGAGGACAAAACCCTCAATAGTAAAGCAGAATCTCTCAAGAGACTATTGGATTAGAGAATAATTGTAGTAATGGACAGGCAGGACCAACTGCGATGGGGTAACAATAAAGAGGGCAACTTTAATATCAAGGAAGCTTAAAGTATTGTCCTTGATACGGAACCTCAAGCTCCTAATAAAACCTAGCAGAAGCTTTGGAAGCACAAAGGATGGATGAAAATCAAACTTTTCATGTGGTTAGTTCACCACAGGAAGATTTTAACTTGGGGTAACCTTAAACAAAGGGGCATGTTGGGACCCTCCAGATGTCAACTCTGTGAGACCCAAGAGGAGACGATAGAGCATATTCTCAACAACTGCATCTTCACTGATATGATATGGGAATTTTTTACCAACATCTTCAAACAGTCTGATAGAGAGAAAGAAAGTATTCCCAACACTCTAAACAACTGGAGGTATAATTTTTCAGATAATGAAATTCTGAACGGTGCCTAGAATTTGCTGTCGAGTTTCATCATTTGGAATGTGTGGAAGGAAAGGAACAAAATAATTTTCAAAGAGGAAAAGACTGCCTCTCTTAGTCTGGTAGAGGAAGTTTGGCATCCCCCCCCTGAAGGTTTTTTAAAGTACAACATTGATGGAGCTTCAAAAGGAAACTCGGGAGATGTTGGTTTTGGGGGAGTTCTAAGGGATGATACAAGTAACATTATCTCCCCCTTCCATGGTCAATTAGGAAAAGCCATTAACAGCATGGCTGAACCAATGGCATTGGAACAATGCTTAGAGTTTTTGATACAGAGCAACTACCAAAATGTCATAATAGAAGCAGACTCAGAGTTAGTCATTAACTCTACCAAGAGAATTAGCAATGGAACAGGGCCGGAAAAGGTCACAAAACAATGGAGGTTAACTAGAGTCCTTCAGAGAATTCAAGTGCATCTACAGGAACTGTGCACTCTCAGATTTGTTCATGTGAGGAGAAAGGCCAACAAATTGGTTGACATTCTAGCCAACGAAAGTGTTAGCAGCAAGAATAGTGCAATCTTAAGGAAGTGGAATACAATGGTGCAGAGAAAACCTAAAAAAAACTCTACCATAACTAGGCGGAGGAGGAAAAAGGAGAGCACACATGAAAAATGATAGATCCAAGTTAATAATGGTCTGCGGTCAGAGGGCTTCACCAAGTGGGACAAAAAGATGCACTATGATAGGTAAAACTAGGTCAGAGGTTAAGTGGACCATTCTAAGTGAAGGACGTAAGAGCGTCCTGAACTATAGTTAACAGCTTCAGAAACTTCTGCAACATCCAATTATTCAGTGGTGGAAGTCAATATTGTCGTAGGTTGGTTTCGCAGAGATCACACCGCTCTCAGGCTTAGAGTGGTTTCTGATTTTTGGCAGCGATGCCATAAAAATCATGCCACGTGGTGGAGGGCCCAGTACAAAAACCACTTTCCCCGTGGCATAAAAGTAGATTACGTCGGGTGTGCGATTTGCTGCTCTACCGTCTGATGGCACAAAGTAAATCAATGGGTTGGACCCATCAAGCTGTTTGGTAGGGCTTGGTGGTTTGGTGGGGTAGGTGGTTTCACTGCTATCGCACCGCGTTTTTGTAGGGAGTGGTTTTTTGTTTATTGGCAGCGATGCCATAGGTATCTTGACACGTGGAGGAGGGCCCAGTTCTTAAACCACCCTCCCTGCGCCCTAAAGATCATCAACTTTAGGCGCACAATTTCCTACTCTACCATCTGATCGCGCCGGGTTTTTCAACGCTCCAAATTCGTCGTGCAGTTTGGTGGGGTCGTGGGTTTGGTGGGGTCCGCGGTTTCTCCGAGTAGTTTTGGTGGTGAGATACCTCGGCGTGTTGTCCGTTTGCGTGGGGTTGTGGGTACAATCAGATCGATTGGTGCTTCCTGATCAGGCCACGTGTCCTTTGGGCTTTCCACTTGAGTCATTTGGACATTTGTTTGTTGGTGATATAGTCTTTGTTTTGATATGTGTGGCCAAACGGTTATAATGAAATATTTTGCTGTTTGATTGTAGCGGGGGGAAGCTTAATTTTGGCTTCTTGTCCCTTGTTTCCTTGTCTTCTCTGGGAACTCAGGGCTCTTGTATATTCTGTAAATTTGGTCTCGTTATTATGAAATAGAAGGAACTACTCTTGCTTTAGCAAAAATAAAGGTGCTACGCACCTGTAGGTGGCACTGCACGTAGGTCCAGCAAGGGCCAAAACGACCTCCTGCCACCCCAAATTTGTCTTCTTTACTCCTCAAACAAGTAATTGTTTCCTTGAACTTCATCCTTAGCTTTCAATTAATACATTTGAGATTAATTTGCTACGCTAAATGTGAAACTCCATAATCTCCTCTTTTTATGCCTTAAAACCCTAAACCTTACTATTCCTACCCTCGCTTATCCCTAAAACCCTAAAACACCTCCTACATAACACTCCATATCACTGCATATTACTCCATATCCATTTTTCCTTCATCCCCAAAGCAATACCCTAAAACCCTAGCCCCTCTCCCTCATTTTCATGGTTCATACCCTCCTACTCATTTTCATGTTTACCTAGTCCACCAAATACCCCACAAGATCACTTCCCCTTCCCTTATTCGTAATCACCCTTAATCAACCCCTATAGCCTCAAAGCTTGGCAAATATGGATAAAGAAGACAGATATTATGAGGAGGAGAGAGATTTTGATTTAATGGAGCATGATGAGCTAGAACAACATCATATTCATCATGGCATAGAGACAATTGATTTGGAGGCTCAAGATGAAGCAACAAAAGAAAACATCATCATATAGGAGAAAGAGGCTAAAATCCAAGCATTGATGGATAAATTGGTCAGAGCCAAGTATGTCATCATATATCTGAAGCAAGGGAACAAGCCATTGAGTGATAAGCAGGTCCTCATCGACCTGGAACTTCTCAAGGCAAAGAGACAAAGTGACAAGGGTAAATCAGTAGTGCAAAAGGAAGAAGCATTGGTCACTTTGATTTCAATTAAGAAGGAAATTGAGGGTGGTAGAGAAATTTGGCTTGAAAGAGTCAATTTGCACTTAGAAAATTTGCTGCAAAGGGCCAATAGGGACAACTAGATCATCAACCACATGGCCTACCACTACAGGACCTGGAACAAAATTTGCAATATAAGGGTCAAGCAGATGAAAATAAGGCTCAGACGAGCTCTCAAAGGCAAAAAAGAGTAGGATAGGCTTAGGTTGCTTGCTAAATCTTCCTTGTCTCATCAAGATGCTTGATTATGGTGCTACTCACCAATTTTTATCAAATTTGGAGGAATTTTTTGCCTTTGGCAAATTTTGGAAATTTTAACACAGCAAACTTGGCTCTATGCGCAATGCCATTGGCGCTGCGCTTTTCCTAGGGATACCCAATGGAAACATGGCTTGCATTTTTGGATTCAAAGTGATGAGTACATGCATCCTATGAATTTTCTAAGGTTTTGTAGGAGAACTGGTCTACCAAAAGGTAAAAAAAACACCCCAAAAATGACCTTTCTGCCACTTTTTGGACATACAGAAGCAGTCTTGGGAGAATCAACTTTTGAGGGGCCAAATGAGCTTCAAATGAAGAAATTATAGATTTTTTGGAAAGTCTACTTGAATATATTTCCGGTGAGCTATCATGCACTCAATTTGGATGTCGGGAAGGCCTCCAAAAGGGACCTGAAAGTGGGATTTCTCTTAAGACAAATTTTGCACAGGATTGCCATTTCACTATGATCATGGATTTTCTCTCATGGAGGATGTTTTACTAATGTAAATGATGAATTGGCTTGTAAATATGAAGGATAACTAGTATTAGAGGATAGATTCATTATATTAAAAGTCATTTTGAGCAAAAATGGTTCAGTTTCCTCACTTTTAGAGGGAAGTTGTTAGGATGCCTAGATTCCATTTTCTTGTTCAGTGTTGGTTAGATTAGATCCTCATCTTAGGGATTCAACCCCTGAGTATTGGAGGAGGTTGAATCAATGACTACATCTTCTTCTTATTTCTCATTGTAAAGGGTTGGACTCAGCTGGATGCTTATGTTTTTAAAGAACATCATTCTGTATTAGTTTAGCAGGAGATTAATAAGAAATTGCAGCTATTTCTTTGGGATCCATTTGGTATGGTGTTTAGTTTAGTTTCCTCTCTTATGATCATATGTTTAAATTTTTTGTGTACTTCATTAATCATTTCATTGCTTCTAAGTGGATGTTTTCAAGTTTATAGTTAGAATCCATAACATTAATGCTCTTGTTTAGGAAAATATTCATAGTTTATGTTTTCTATTGTTTAGGAAGGATCCATGATTATCACATGATATTCCTAGCTTCTCACAGGTCTTAAATCACCTCACCCATCAAACCCTGGAGTGCTAAGCTTCATACCTACCTTGCCCCATCAAACACCCTACAATTTTGACCTAATTTCCTTGCCCAAATTGTCTAGGTCCTCCTGATCCAGTAGAACCCCTTCAAATCAAATAAAACCTTGTGCTACTATATCTAACCTAATATTATTTTCCTGATCCAGTCATCTTGGTTGAGATCCTCACTGAGAGAGCCCTCTCTTGGCCTAGTAGGGTTAGCTACTTGGCTAAGTGTGGTTTGTGGTTACCCTAGCATTACCTTCCTTCAGCCTGAGGTTCAATCCAGGTGATAACAGTAGTAACAAGGGATATAATTCAGCTATAATAAGATGAAAAAATAATAAAAAACAAATAAATTTGAAGTAAGATAAATAAAATAATATACAAATTAATATTCAAGTTTAGTCTAAGTTGTTAATTAACACACCTAAAGTAGAAGGATTTTCACTTGTAGAAACCCTATGTAATATTAACAGTGATAATGGGACCAAGAACCTAGTCAAACTTTGTTGGGACTTATCATTGGTAGGCTTCTTGGGTCTCTCAACCGTGCCATTCCTTAGCCCAATTTTGGGTGTCAAGCATGATTATCTTCTTTATTCATAGGTATCGTTGCATTGGACCCCATTTCGTAATGTGGTGGCAACATCGACTATTTATGCATGCCGCTAGGGGGTCTAGGGGGGGCGACGATGATTCTTTAGAGCCTTCCCCTTGTGATGGATTGGGCTAAGTGTCCCTGAAGCTAAAAATATATGTAAATTTTCCTTGTAAAATGTTGTAATTTCATAGTCAATTTGGGTTGTTCATTAGGTGGAAATAGGATGGTAGAAGTTATGCTTAATTTATGGTTTTTGGCCCTAGAAGGAAACCCCTCGCTTTATGTGAGGGAATTTCATTGCATCTATGTAGATGTGTATCCTGAGTGAGAAAGAGAGAGGATATTGTGTGAGAGTGAAGAGGGAATTACAACATATCTATTGTTGGTTGTATCTCTTCATTTTGCTGGATAATGTAAAAGGAAGGATTGGATGTTTCTCCATGGACGTAGCCCAAATTGGGTGAACCACATATATCTGTGTCTCTCTTGTTTTATGCGTTTTCTATGTTTATATTTCTGAAATATTTTATGTGTTCCATTGCTCTATAACATATAATTTTCTAACACCCAATCTCCTGATGTGAACCCTCATTTTTAGTAGTAGTAGTGTGCTTCTTTGATTTCATGTGTTTATTTATAGAACAGACAATATTACCACTTTTCAACATAAAAAAAAACCATTTATTGCATTGTGTACATTGCACTCTCACTTTTTTCATGTCCTTATAGCCTGCAAGTGTTTCCTCCACCACCTTGAACAAATTAGGCTCTTGTGTCTTGTTAAAATCATCAAGAAGTTTGATTGCTTCATCAATATCAAATTGATCTCCAGCCATCACTATTTGTTGTACTTCGTTACATGAAGGAATTTCACTACCACGGCATTGAAAGGTGTTTTTGATGGGCTGTTGTTTTCATATGATGGTTTTTAAAATTGTGTGTTGTTCACGCTGCCAAGGATACATCAATTGTTCCATAATCAATGCCACACCTTTCGCAATGGGTCTTTATTTTATATTCTCCCTTTTTTGAATATACTTTGAGAGTAATTTTCTCAATGACAAACTCTTCCATTTAACTTTTAACTTTTTTCCCAAGATGCCAATACACTAGGATTGACAACTATGGCTTGTTCCACTGACAAAGACATATTTTCAACTCTTGGTTGTTTATAAATAGGTTCCTCCACATTCACTTCAATGTTTTGAAGCATTGGTATTGTTTCCACTACATTTGAACACTTTGTTTCCACATCAAATGTGCCTAATTTCCTCTTGATGCCTAAAAGTGTTGTATGAACTTTCCATTTTTTTCTCCTACTTTGAATTTAAACTTATTCCATCCTAGATAAAATCAAAAGGGTATCTAACAATTTCATCATCCACAATTTCATCACAAATTTAAGCAAATGTACAACCTTATCGACATTTGACCATGGCAGTGATAGAATTCTCTTCACTGATAGAAATTTTATAAAACAACTCCATATGTTTTTACATGTAAATAAATGAAAAAGTAAGTAAAATTCAACAATAATATTGGTTTATTATAAAACAAAGAGCAAGGAAGAAAGGTACAAACTTTCAATTCATAGCTCTAGAAAACATGAAGAAATATTACTATTTGGATGAGATACCTTGATTCAAAATGTACTATCGGTGGATTCTTCAAATGGAACTAAAAACATAAATAAAATAGATTACTAAAACATATTTGAGAGCTGATTTATTGTTGCACCAGAATCCGACAAAACAGTGTAAAACTATTTTTAATTCATAATCTTAACATGACTTGTAGCCAAAATTTCAAGCATTTTTCTAAAAATGCCCATTATTAAGGTATATGGTCCAAACATCTGTCCATCTTGAAATTGTTTCAACCATGTAAATATCTATTAAAATTGGCAACTAGGGCTAAATTCCACTTTGGACAACTCTTATGGGGAAGATTATTGTAGCATTATTGTAGCTCATATGGAAACCAAGTCTTAGCCAGGCAAGATGCTTGGAGAACTGTTTGGAGGAAGTTTAAGGCTATGAATTTTCTTCCATTTCATACCATAATTAAGAAAATAAGTATTTTTGTGTTTTTCTTCGTATCATTTATATTTCAATTTGGACTTCAGGAAGCGTTTCTAATTTAGCATGTGGAAGGCACTTTTGGAAGCGCCGAAAGGTTCAATTTTTATCCTCCATATCAGCCGCAATTAAGGAGAGTAGGCAGTTGTCTATTCAAAGAGAGTAATGTTTATTTGTGAAGCAATATAATTCTACTACAAGATTGAAGACTCAAGCCCTACATTATAGGCAATAGAAAACATTGTTTTGACTATACATTCTTGGACTATCTTGAGCTTATTCCCCTAAGAAAAGAATACCACATCATATGCTCAAGGAATGAGTTCCCTTAGGACATCATTATGTCGTTGCTTAAGCTACTCTTTGGTTAGCATTTGACTGCTACTAATTGTAGACAGAATTGAATACATGATTGGTCTACTTTCTTGGCATTAGACAGTGCTTCAAATCATCCTTCATTATACTCTCTCTCTTCTTCGATCATTTGATTTCGATAATAAGAAGAATTTCTCAAGGTTTTTCCCCACCTTGGGGTTTTTCTATTAGGTCCCTATAATACTAGTGATTCCCCCCATTACTATTGTCATTGTATCCCTTATTCTTATTATTGTGCCCCATAGAAGCCCACTATTGTTATTGTTCTGCCCTTATATTATTATTGTTATATCGGCTTTTATTATATTGTGACCCGTTAGAATCCTATATATAGAAAGGAGGTTTTGTCATTTGTATCATCCAAGAATTGTTCATTTGTATAATGTAAAGGAGGTTTCCCCCTCGAACAAGATTATTTTGAAGGAATTGATCTATCTTTTCTTCTATTTTGTGAGCTGGTTGCATAACATTTGGTATCAGAGCTTTGGATTCTAGGGTTTCACTGCTCCAAACATGTCATTGTGGAATTTTCGCTATAACTTATTTTCTAGGTTTCAGAAGCTAAAAAAAACCCATTTGAGTTAAAATCTCTCTAAACCTCGGATCCTAATTTCGAATATTTCCTTAAAATATTTTCGGAGATATGATCCAAGGAAGTTAGTGCTTTTGTAGGATCTCGAATTATATCTCAAATAGTTGACTAGGGAAAAATCGTCATAACTTTTTTTCTGAGCATCAAATTGAAATTTCGTTAGACGTTACAACAAGAGGATGACCGATAGTTTTCTATGTATTGGGTTTAGGTCCTAAGGTCGAAAAAGTGACACATGGCACTTCATACAAGTTTTCTCTACTAAACCAGTCTATAATCAGGTAATCGTGGGAGATTTAGAATAACTCCTCCTTGGAGAATCCAGCATTGATCAGACTTGTTGGGTTGGAAAGAGGACTCAAAGGGATACTAAAGAATGAAATCTTAGACCTTGGAGATGTAAAATTAAAGAGATATAACAAATTCAATATTGAGCTCCTACAAAATGAAAAAACGTGTGTAGTGTTGTTTCAAATTTTGCATAAGTTTGGTTTGAAAAATGAGTTTAAAGGAATTCAAAGGGTATAGTGAAGCATTATTATCATTAACTAATGCCCCAAAGAAAGAAAATGGAAACACCTAGTAAGCAACCTGAAACATCTGGCATGACTTATGAAAAAGAGGATGAAATGCAACATGATATATCTGAATTACGAGACCAAGTGCAACAAATTTCACTCTCACAAAAAGTAACATAAGCTAAGATGGATGGCTTAAAGAAAGACATGGAAGCTAAGATATATGGTATGAAAGAAAACATTGAAGATTGGAAGAAAGACACGGAAGGTTTCAAGGAATGTTTGAAAAAGTTTCTATAAGAAAGGCTTCGTAATAGCAAAAAGGTAGAAGAGGAAACTCATAACGAGAACAAAAGAAATGTTAATCATGATTCGAAGAATGGCAACATTGAATATTTGAAGGAAGGTTTGACAAAGTTTCTACAAGAAAGGCTTCTTAATGGCAAAAAGGTAGTAGAGGAAACTCATGATGAGAACAAAACAAATGTTAATCATGATTTCATAGACTCTAACGTTGGAACAAAGAGCCACCACATTCCAAAAATCGATATGAGGAATTTTGATGGAAAGGATCTTGTAACATGGATACTATAGACGGAACAATATTTTGATCTCCATAATGTGCAAAACACACAAAAGGTAAGCATTGCAACTTCATATTTGGAACCAAATTAGTTTGTATGGTATCGATGGCTTTGTTCTCATAAAAAAATATCACTTGGGTAATTTTTATGGAAGAAATGATAGAAAATTATGAGGATGCAAAAAGAAATACCTTTTTTATCCAATTGATAAATCTCAAAGAAAACGGCTTAATGATGGAGCACATTGAGGACTTCCAAAAATTGAATATAAGGGAAAAAGATATTCGAGAGGAGAATAGGATTGATGTGTTCATAGGGATTTTAAAGGATAAAATCCAACATGAGGTTCACCTTTAGGAACTTGATTCATTGGAGAAGGCATTTAGGTTGGAAAGAAAAATGGAAAGAAAAATTATGGCAACAAGGAAGCCTACCACTCACAACTATAAAGATGGATGTGTTGTTGCTCCTAGCCTTCCACAACCTAGAAGGTTGACACCACAACAATTAGAAGAAAAAATAGCAAAAGGGATTTGTTATAGTTGTGATAGAAACTACACTAAAGGTCATAAGTATGCTAAGAAAAAAATATTTTACATAGATTGTGAAGAGGAGGAAGAAAAGGAACAAGAAACATCAAAAGAAGAGGATATACACCACAAAACAAACCTAGAGAATGAAGAAATGAATCCGACCATATCTTGTAATGCATTGGTCGGAATTACCACTCCTCAAACTATCAATATAGAAGGACATATCAAGAAGAAAAAGGCAATAGTGTTGATTGATTATGGAAGTACCCATAATTTTATCCATTGTAAGATAACCAATCCTTGTGTTCTCTTGTCTTGGCTTGTATTCTAAGTTTTCATTGGATGTTCTTTGAGTCAATGTATAATATGATTTGTAATGGAATAATAAAATTTATAATGGGCTAATTAAGTGATTGACTTTTGCAAAGAACATGTTAATCCTAAAATTAACATGGAATCAAAGCATAGGTGAAGTCAAGCCCAAGCAAGAGTGTAATAAAAAGGAAATCACCCAGTGAAGTCTCTATGGTCTCCTCCATCTGCAAGTCTAAAGGTTCTAAGAAAGTAAGGGTCTCTATGTAAGGTATCATCTCATCAAAGTCAAAGGAATACCTAGGGCCGTGTTCCTAGTAAGCTATCCTAAATATGGGTGAAATTGCAATCTCTAATCAGAGACTAAACTACAAGTGATGATTGTCCCTCTTCTATCGAAATATCACTGCAATATATCTCAAGAAATATCTATGATTTGGGATAACATATCTAAGGCAAGGATGTTTGTGGCTTAAGGGAAATTCTGGGAAACAATTTAGTGTGGGTTTTTGCAGTCTTAGGCTGTTGATGCAAAAGTAATTAAGGGTGCTTCTGTGCATATGAATTGGATCTTTGTTTCACCCCATAGGGAAATTTGTAGTCACAGATTGTTATGGAGGACTAATAGGATAATCGAGAGCTAAAGGAAAGACCCTCTCCTTGTTTCTCGGAAAACTAGTGTCTTTTTGATTGACTAGCCCTCTAGGTTTGGTAGCTACCCTAGAAACAACAGTTTAAAGTAATTCAACGATTTCTTGTATGCACAATATATAAGAGAAAGATTAGAGGACTAGCCTGGAACTTCCACTTAATCCGTTGCTTGATCTTTCTCCCCCTTGACAGTGCTTGCAACTCCTCTCCATACTTATTTCACTTGAAGAGTACTTGTAGAAACACAGTAGCCAAGAACCATCAAAGCATCTTGATCTATTGTAACATAAAAACTACAGAATCAGATATATAACGAACATACAATAACATTCACAAATGATAACATTCACAATTGCACAATCATATTGAAGAAACTTGAAGAAATTTATTAAATAGAAGGGAGAATTACAACCCAGTTGTCTGATCTAGCATCCTCCTCCCAGCATCAATCCCTCTTCACCTCATGAAATAACAAGATCACACCAACAATACAATGCTCTCTTCCTCAAATACAAGCTATCAACACCTCCTTGCAATTCACAAAATTCCATCCCCTCGATCTCTTAGATGAGGGATCCATTTATAGATGTGTGCAAGGGTGTGAGTCATCTCTGGGGTTTTGATTAGTGTCATTCTAATTGTTACAATTGATTCCATTTGTTACAATTGGTTCCACTTGGAGATTTCTTGGATCTCTTACTCATCTCTGGGCGAATTTAGAGAGGCAAGTATCATAAGAGACTAGAAGATTCCATGAGCATCCACTTAGAAAACTGTCTTAGACATTTTTCCATCCTCTCTCATTGCACCCTACAAAAGGCCTAATCAGTATGCATCACACCTGAGCAGTGTACCACTTAGTATGCATCGCATCTGTCTAGTGTAGTAGTTAGTATGGTTCAGTTTGGGCCATTTCTGGATGGTTTTTCAGCTGGAACTTTTGGGAAATGATGTAATCAGATGACCATGTTCTTTTAGGGTATGAAAAAACTATTTTAGGGGTTGATGAGCCCTAGTTTATCGACATATAAGATTGGCGTTGAAGTGCCACAATATGTCTATAATAGTTGCCCCTTAAAGCATGAAGGTTTAAATCTTGATGTTGGGTGAAATGCTTTATCATGAGGATCTGAGGTTTTGAATTGGAAGGTGACCTGTATAAGATACAACACAATACACCATCATAATATAATTTTCATGATCTAGTTGATGCTGACATTCCCATGCTCAGCTTTATAAATTCATTTCATGTACATAGAATAGATAGTCGTATGTATATGTAGACTGGTGATTCTTTAGATGTAGAGTCATCATCCTTGGTTCGGATGACCGTCTCTGTAGCTTCTTTGTACATTTGATGTCTTTATATCCATGAATATATCACAGCCCAGATGGATGAAACTAGATCTAGGGTCTTCAAACTTGTTCAATCTTCACTTGATGTACAAGTGAATCCATGTGAAGAGATGTTCTGAAGTCGAACATGGAAAGACACCGCCTGATTACCAACCAATAATGTGGGTTGTTGACAGACACGAGAGGAATCACTGATAATGATAATGACCCTCAAGGTACTACAGTACAATTCACATGGTGTGAATATATGATCCGACATCAAACACCACGCAAAATATTTTGGTCGAAGGTCATTGATGTCAACCTATCATCGAAAGTGAGAAACTTGCCATTGAGGCATGCAAGCTTCAAAGTACTAAAAGGGTTGTTTCTAAGGAAACTTCTCGGATAATGAGATGATGTCAAAAAGAAGTGACTTGTCGTAGGAGGGCCTTTATGTATCCCACATCTATGACACGAAATGAAGCAGATGATTTGTAGAATTGAAAATGATCTGATGACATAAGGTTCAGGAATGACGGTCATGAAAAGATGAAGGTTGGAGGTATTGCAGTGGATGAGGCATTAACTGGATTGTAGTTTCTCAACAGAATGACTTGTCTTGAACATGTCTCTGCCACTAAGATGGATTGGTAGCATTAACCGCAAAAGATGGAAGGTGTGGAAGAGCAACGGTTAGATGATCGGTGAATGAAATAACCCAACCCCACTCAATAATGGTGATGGAGTGAAAGTGTCATGTTCAAGAGCGACCTGCTACCATAAGTTTCTTCAAGTTTCTTCCCTTTTTCCCTAGTCATTGTTGAGCAATACCTCTTTATTTTTGTCAAGCTTGAGGAGGATAACATATGGTTGTTCTATAATTTTCCCTTCGGGAAAACCTGTCACTATGTTTTAACGAGTATAGCGACAGTGAAACTCAGTATTTTTTAGAATGGACGAGTTTGTCACTATTATTTTAATGAGTTTAGCGACAAGGATAAATCAGTCTTTTTCATGTTTAGAGAGTTTGAAAAAGGGATGAAAAGAAGACTCTAGAAGTTCTTTTTCGTAGAATAATCCCTTAAGTCCGAAAAAGGATACAATAATACAAAAGGGATGACTTTTCTGATCACTTTAACGAGCCAAAAAAGTCAAGCGTTTGCAGTTTTTCATAGGATAATCCCTTGGGTCCGAAAAAGTATAAAATTATACAGGAGGGATGACATTTCCAAGAACTTTAACGAGCTCAAAAGGCCAATTTCTTGAAAATCTTTTCATATTTAACGAGTCTAAAAAGGGTTTAAAGGAGACTCAATTTTGTGGAACGAGTGGTGTCTATGGTAGCAACTGGTTCCTAGTAAGCTTGGAACTTCTCCAAGCATGGTCATTTCTATAAAGGGGCTGGCTAACAAGACCACTCGTCACAGCGGTTCCTCAAAAAAGGGTAAACAACCAAGTGGAAGCGTATGATCGGCCAAAAGAATGGAGGTGATGGGTGGTACACAACCAAGGTTCAAAAGGTTGATAGAATGACAATCACAAAGGTTAATTACTCTAGGTGGGTTCATTTTTTAACGAGCTTAAACCATGGGGGAACTATGCTCGATAATCTTTTCATTTTTATGCAAGCTAGAAACGAGAAAAACTAAAAAGCTAGAAAAGACAAAACTAAAAAGCTAGGAAAAGAAATTAAAAATGGAAAAAGGTTTGCATGCCCCCAGTATGATGAAAAGGAGAGTCTCCAGTAACCATCTGGAAACTACTGAGGTTAGGTAGGATGGTTTTGTCTGCAGAATAGACAAAACACTTCCTTGATTTCGTCCACAGAGTAGACAAAGGTGAATGGTGTGTCAGACCAATCACAAAACCTACAGGGAAACTTATCTTTTCAGCTGGGTTCGTCCGCAGAATAGACAGGGGTGCATGCCCCCTAAGCTTCATCACATTCACCAAACTACCTATGGAAATTAGGTAGATGGAATGAAGGTTCAAGAGATACCGCTGATGTAAAAGGACCATTTAGGGATAATGATTGACTTGGAGCTATGCTCGAATCGGGAAATGAAAGCTAGTCAATGGTGACAATTTTTCCTTCATGTGGGAAACACATCACTCAGAAGAGTGTTGAAAAAATAGCTTCCATGTTCTAAACATAGTCACGTCCAAGGAGTAGATTGTAATCTAATGGTCCTAGGACTACCATCACATTCAGATGAATGATTTTCCTTCCCAAAGTGATTGGTAACTTAGGAAGGATCCCAAACAGTCTATGTGTTCCTTTGTTAAAGCCTAACAGATTTTGTGTAACAGGCATACGCGATGGCGAACCAAGCACTTTCCAAGCAGTTGAGGAAAGGATACTCACTGATGCACCCTCATCTATGATAGTGCTAGACACGATCATTTTGTAAACTTGTACTATGATCCAAAAAGGCACATGAGAGGGAAGGCAGGATCTTGCTAATCAATTGCAATCAAAGGAAGTGACTAGACTACTTGGAGGGGGTATAAAATAAACAGGAGAAGTAACCCCCTAATTTACAAGAGCTGGGGGATTTTCTTCTTCTTGTTAAGGAATGGGCGGATTTCCCCCAAGTTCATTGGACTTTGAGGTAACAAATTGAATTTAAAAGGTATCATTCTCACTCTCTTCGGGAAGGGGATGATCTTCTGAAGGTAAAACTGGGTCAACTGTCACCTCGACCTGTTGGCTTTGGTCAGGTATAGACTCATAAGACTCACTTTTAGAGAGTGTGGTTTCGATCAATGGTTGATTTAAGTTAGTTAGTTTTTCAACCACTAAAGGACTTGTAGAGAGTTTCTTGTAGCCAGATGGAAGTCACTGCGGTGAAGCAGGACGGTTATCCAACACTCTTTTGGCTTCATCAAAAAATAGACAAAGGTGAAGGTGATGGTTCCATTCACATAACTTACATGGAAATCTAACCTTTGTCGTTTGTTCATGAACTTTACCATCACTAGTTGAAGAGTGTGTTATCAACATGATTTCTAGTATTTGATGACATAGGGTGTTGTGAACGGGGAGACCATTCTCTAATGATCCAATGAAAGCAAGGAAAATCTCGAGAAAAATGGTCACATGCACAAACTACATATGGAAATTTAGCTTTGGAAAGTCTAGTGTGCAGATTTTCACCAGATGATGTATGGTTGTCCCTTTGTTGAATTTCCTTCTTCTTCTTCTCCTTCCCTTTCTTCTTCTTCTCATTCCCCTGGTTACTAGCATCGCTACTTTCACCAAGCGTAGAGGAAGAAAGGGAGGGAGAAACAAATGAAGAAGAAGGCGAAGGGTCAACTGGGGGTTGATTCGATTGCGGAGGAATCATGGTATTTTGAACCACAGAGGTTGAAAATAGCCATACTGGCAGGCCAATTGTAATTCCCGAAAGGGACAATTTAGCCATATATGAAGCACCAATATTTCCCCAAGAAGAAAAAGGACTAGGATTCCCTTCAAGAGGGATTCCTTGATTGGTGGATCCTAGATTTGTATCCATATATCTCAACCTAAGATTGACTTAGGAACAAGGGATGTTATTCCAAATTTAATTAATTTTAATGACACTTTGACGCAACTTTACTTTTTCAGTTTTTAAGAGTCGAGAAAAAGCTAAAGATGACTCTAGTCCCCTTCGATTTTTAATGATCCTGAAGTGACAAGTGCTCAGATGGACCTTTTCTTTTAATGAGTCGAAAAGGAACGAAAGTGACTACTTTGGAAAATATAGACAGATCGATTACCAAACCAATCACAAAACTGCAATATACACCTTGGTGATAAATTAAAGAGAAATTACCAAGGACTTATGTACAACAATCAATCTTCTCGAACACTGTGTTCAGTGCATTGCGATCGATAGGGTGGTAGACACAGCTTCCTATGGATAAAGGATATAATCCTATTGTGGTCTCCCAATATATACGTGACGGTACGGGGAGCATAAGTCCGTGCTAGCACTTGTCACATCAAGGAGGAGAAATCACCCAACCTTCAATGAAAATGATAGTTACTAGTTTTTATGGCGCCAGAACACGTCTCTAGCCTAGACCTTTAGATGTGTTGCGTTAAGTTCCAAAGAATTTTTAGGTTCATTGAGATTTATTTTAGAGTTGATCTTGTTTAAAATTTTCCTTTCAATGGTTCACCATGTGATGTTGATTTGAAATTCCTAAAAATGCAATCTATAATGATAAACAATTGTTGTTTATTTTGATAGATGAAAATCCTAGGTACTAGGGAAATAAGATTACAATTCTTTCAAACAAAGAGCACTCACTAGTGCATTTTCCTAAATCATATTTCACACACAAACTAAATGAAAATGAAAATTCATGTATTTATTTTTCGTTCTCCTTAATGTAAAAATGCCAAAAAGGAAAACCAAATGTAGCAAAGATCTGAAATATTTATTTCAAATGGCATTTCGTCAATTTCTTCTTCAAAAGAGAAAGGAAGACTAAACCACACTTTTCAATTTTGAATGAAAAAAATTCTTTCGACACATCAAATATCAACAAATCAAACCAAATTCATGACGAAAAGCTCAATCGACTATTCAGGGAAGGAAGAATCAATGACACTTCTCTTTTTGACACAAAACGACAGTTACGACACTTTATACCAAAGTGACAGATCGATTTAAGAAACTTTTTGACAAAGGATTGTAAATGATGGACGAATACATTAAAAATTTACAAATCCTAATCAACAGAGGCTGATCTATGTGATGCAAGTAGGCTTCAGCAAGGAAGTACTGTTTAAGAGCAGCAGAAAAACTAAAAAAGACTGAAAACAAGGACAAAAAACCCCAAATTTCTTGAATGGAAATAGGTTCACTCAGACATCGCACCTGGTCCTCACAGAAATAGGGATGCATCGCACTTTACAGACTCAGGAGGTGCGATGCATACTAGGTCACAATGACAGATAGTGCGATGGGCCAGGGAGCGCAACTGAAATGGGTTTTGGCTCAGATGAGCAGCTGCTTTCAATAAGTTAAGCTGAGCTATGATGGACAGTAAAGAGAAAAGTACAGAGGCAAGTCTTGAGAGGTTACTGAGCTACCAAAAGAGCATTTAGAATGCTTATGTTATGAAACCAGCTCAAGAAAAGATATATTGGCATTATGGCTAAAGTGTTGTCCTTGATGGCAACCCATTCAGGTGATAGATCACAGTACTTCAAGTTAGCAGCAGAGATTGATGATCAGCTATCAAATATTGAAGAAAATAAGGGGACCAGTACAGCTTAAGAGGTGCGTACATGCAGGCCGGTTTACATAAAGTGCGTACATACCCGCGTTATCCGTCAGGAGGTGCGTACCCCCATCACTTACTCAAGGCAGAAGGCGCGTCACATGGTTTCTTGTTTGGCTCTGTATTTAGCCCACCGTTCTTGATTCTATGGTTTTGGCCCGTGGTATTGTTTTATATTATTATTATTATTGAGCCCCATGATCCATGATTTTAGGAAGAGCTTGCCTATATAAGAGGAAGGAGATCAGTTGGCTAGAGTATGCTTTGGGTTGAACATCTTATGTGAGCTAGATCTGAAATACTATGAATTTCTTGGGAGTAATGTCTAGCTCTAAATGAGGCGAATCTACTGATAGGTTGAGATCACTTCGGCGTATGATTAGATCTATAGATCTGACAGTCCAGGTTATTCTTGAAGTCTTGAAATTATCTATACTCGGAGGTACGCATGTCTAGTGAAAGAAAAGCGCGGAGATACACAGGCGTATAAGCGTTGCAGGTCGGAGGTACGCGGCACCACAGAAGGCGCAGCTGCGGAAGTACGCGGCGCCATAGAAGGCGCAGTTGCGGAGGTGCGCTATGCCACAGAAGGCGCAGCTGCGGAGGTGCGCGCCGCCACAGAAGGTGCAGCTGCGGAGGTGCGCTGCGCCACAGAAGGCGTAGTGCGGAGGTGTGCGGCGCCATAGAAGGCACAGGTGTGGAGGTGCGTGGCGCCACAGAAGGCGCAGGTGCAGAGGTCCGTGGCGCCACAGAAGAACAGTGCGTACTTGTACGTAGGCATTACATGGGTCAAGCTGCGTACTTCTCTTGAAATCAATTTAGCTGTCCATTTTTATCCTTGTTGTGTTCTGGGTGTTGAAGTGATGTCTGGTTTCTGGTATTATGATCTGATAACAATAGTCTGAGAAGTGATTGATTATGTTCTTAATGACTCATCTTTATGTGATCTGATGGACTAGATCTGATTGATGACTCTCATTGTATATGTATTGATCTAATGATTGGGTGATTCAGAAGGTTGTTTGATTATGAGCTTCAATGTGGTTATTGGGTCCAGTATGAAAATTGGATGAAACGTGGCCTTTCAGATTATGTGTTGTGCT
>APFE030181693.1:0-13955 GCA_000404065.3 Pinus taeda
TTAATTTATGGAAGCAATTATTTAATTATTTTAAATCATTCTTTTATTGTACTATCACTAAATCAATCATGAATGTATTATAATAATAAGAACAAGATTCATGTTAAAATGCATTAACTCATTTTCACTCTTAAAAACATTTATTAAAAACATAAACAAATTAAATAAAAATGAGGAATGATAAAAAGGGAGGAGAAGTGGGGCATGATTATTGTAAAATTTCTTCCCAAGACACCCCACCCTTCCACCTAATTTTCTACCTAAAGAAGCAATGGAAAAGAAATGTCCTCCTTCCCACCTTCATCCCACGTCACCATTTTCCCATGTTTTTCCAAAGGAGTAATAAGAACAACTATTCTCAAAATGTCCCCTTTCTCACCCTCCTCCCACCTTGGCCTTCCCAAGGTGTGCCACCACTCCTTTAGGCAATGCACAAAGGGAATGGGTGAGGTAGGAGGAGGGTAGGAAAGGAGACATTCTAACCACTCCTCAATGTCATGTACAAGGGGAAGCCCCCTCCCCACTTTGTGAGGTAGGAGGAGGTTAGGAAAGGAGACATTCTAACCACTCCTCAATGTCATGTACAAGGGGAAGCCCCCTCCCCACTTTCTCCCTTCCCTCTCTATCTGACAACTCTTTTTAGATGACATGCAAGGGGAGTTTCATCCTACTTATGTCTTTCAACTATCTACAACTTAGAGTCATCACTCCTTTCAATGGAAAATCATGACAAGGGAATAGCGATAGGGGAGAGGGTGGAAAGGGAGTAGTCATAGGGAAAGGATTGGGTGATAGGGAGAACAAGGTGGGGTGGGAAAATTATTTGATTTAGTTTTTCTCTATTGTTTTATTTTTAATTTTATCAAGGGAGAGTGATAGATGACTGGTTTTTTATTTATATTTTAAAATTTGGGGAACCCCATTATCATTTTCCTCTCTAGCCCACCATTCTTCTAGATCATGTGCAAAGGGAATCCCATCCCACTTTTTCCTTTCAACTATCTACCATTTAGAGTCTCAAGCTATGTTTTCAATGGAAACGAATGAAAAAGGAATAACATAGGGATAATAAGGGGGTCGAAAGAGAGTAGTGATTAGGGAAAGGATGGGCTGATAGGAAGCACAAAGTGTGGGGAAATGTATTTGATTTAATATTATTTATTAATTATATTATTTTTTTATTTTTCTAAAAGGAGAGTTTGAGGGGTGGTGGTATTTTATTTATTTTTTAATGAAAATGTTTATTTAAAAGTGTGGCTTTTAAATATTTAGTAAAAAAGCTGTTTATTCTCCAAATTATGAATTTGTTTGATTATGAGCAAAGGTTTGTTATCCACATATAAAATATTCAAAAAATATTGGAATCTAGAGAAATCCATTGATAGATAATAAATCCAATAGTTATTAAGTAATTGATTGAGTTTAGAAAAATATATATGAGAGTAAAACCAGGCATATAAAATAAATATATACATATATAATATATATATATATAATAGATATATATATAGTATACTGTCTAAAAAAACATTAAGACACCGGGCGATCGTCCTGACTATGGTGTGTGTGAGTATGTGCCTTTGAAACATGTTTTTTCATTATTATTAATTATATGGTATTAATCATTATTATCATTATTGTGTGTCTCTCTCAATAAAACTTCTTTTTATTTGTTTGAGGGTTGATTTTATGATTTTTTGTTGCATTAGTACTAGATGTTATAACCATTCTTTCAAATAAGTTGTAACTTCAACATAAAAAAAAATGGGGAGAGAGCATTACTAGTAGAAATTTTTCAATTAAAATGTGTTCAAGACACGTTATTGGTGGGAAATTTTTAATTAAAATGTATTTTAAGATTTTAGTTGTAATGGTATTGGTTGTTAAGGACATGGCTTCAAACAAGTTGTGATTTTAAATCTATTACATAGATTTATTTTATGTTTTTATAATATAATTGTACTAGTTGTTAAGCTCATGGTTTAAAAGAAGATGTAATTATAACCTTAAAAACAATTGTGTGCATGCTAATTGGAGGATCACTTTTGAATTCAAGGATTTATTTGAAGGTTTCTGCTAACAAAATTATGGATCATGGTTTCAAAATATTGTAACTTTTAACTCCAAAGAGGGAAAAAATGAAGAAGTTTCTATTAATAACATCACTTTTGAAATGAATATAAAAACAACCACTAAATGTGACTTCTAAAAAGACAACAAATCCATAGGATTCTCATCAAATTAATAACTAAGATTCAAAAAGTTAAGCATAACAATGAATTTATTTAACAACTCAGTAATGAATAAAATAGTGGGTATTGTTGTTGTCAATTAAGACAAACACCTATTTATCCTTAATGACGATGACGATGGTCACATCTAGTTAAACTTTGATCTATCAAACCTTTCCAAATTGAGTATTAACAAAGTAACTTTACAAAATTAATAGAATTGATGATTTCTATTAATAGTATTTATGTCCAATCTCAGACATTACTAACTAGGGAGGACACACCATAACCTTAGCTTTACTATCTCATTTACTTGTAAATAAGAGTGATATGCTCCAATGCCGAGCTCAATTTATTCTATTTAAAACAACCAATAGATTTATGTATGGATGGTTTCAAGTGCACCAAGAGGGTTTCTTAAATAGCCAACCATACATGGAGCATTGAGTACATTTACAAATTATATCTAATGTAGTATTACTCTCTAGGTACACATAGAAGTGTATAAGGGTGTCCAACCACTTCCACTTGTATTCATTGTGTGTATACTTCCCAATTAGATTTGTACCTTTTTGACAATAAATTACCCTTTTTAAAGGTGCTTGAACATGTCCCTGACATATTAAATAAAGTATTTCTATTAAAATTGGGTGTGTGTTACCATAAGAAACAACTCTAATAGCACTAATAATATGCTTAATAAGAAAAATTGATGAATGATGTGAAAAATTGAAAGAGATATAAAGTACATCATGTAAAATTAGAAAAACAATGATATGGATGAAGAAAATATAAACCTTTATATTGATAGGTATAAAAAGAAACAAATTTTCACAAACTTCTATTAGGAGCAACCTCCAAGTGATCAAGGTTCTAATATAATGAAATATTTGATAATAATTGCATATCCTTCTACCTCTATAAATATATTCTCACTTGTGCAAACCTAATTACTTGTGGTCTCATTATTAAAGAGTACCAACCACTTAGTGGGCCTTTCACTAAAAAAATATCACTTTGCATTGAGAAACGAGACACTAAATAACTAATGGACCTTATTCGAAGAAAAAATACCTAATGCATTAATTGGCTCGTACTCCTAAGTACCCTAGTGTGGAAACATTGGGTTAAGGCCCTAACTATGGTTTTCTATCCATGACATGTTGCGGCATTGATATTTAGCAGCCTTGACCCTAAATCAACTACATTTGATCTATGCATAGAAACCCATACCATGAAATTGGACTTTAGATGGAACCTCTATCGTAAGAATGGGATACAATATCAATTGTGGGCTTTAACAAACCATTGAAGGATCTCCTAACCCATGAATACATAATTCAAAGTTGTTATTAAGGGACATAGACATTGTACATTGGTTTTGTGATATGCTTTGGGTTAAAAAACTAAATTATTGGGCCATATATATTGTTTCCATGTGTAATGTTCCATGATCAAGGCCCCATATAACAACACATGCACTTTCATAAGAGATTTGTTGCTAACCAATGGAATATAAGCTCAATTCAAAGGTTTGGCATATTAAGGATATTATTCTAACTCATGGCATCATTTATCAATAAAATGTAGGGATTGTTCCCTAAAAATAATTTGTATATATCATGGGAAATGCATAGGGCCCTAAACCCTAAAACTATCATCCATAAGGTATAATTGACTCAAGATGATGATATAATCCTGATTTTAAAATTTGAAATATAATGGATGAGTTTCCTAGCATAGGACATGGTTCAAAGTCAAACAATATATGCTTAGGCCCTAAAAAGATACTTCTAAGTCACGTGGGCTATAAACAAGAATTTGGACCAAAATATACACTCTCTAGATTGACAATTTGTCCCAAGAGTGGGATATGGACTCGTTACCAGGGTATGACACACTAGGAAAGTGTTTTCCCACCTAAGAAATGCTTTTTAGCCAAAATCTACGGTTTTGTACCTTAAATGAGCTACTTCTAAGGTATACAAAAGAATGCATGAGGCCCAAGAACATGATATAGGCTACTTAAATGGAATCCTTGTCCTAATTGTGGGACGTGAAAGAAATATAAATTTTGATACACCAAAGGAGGGTCTCATGAGGTTAAAATATAAGAGATTAATCCTTTTAAATGAGATACTTCGATTGTACATTGACTATAAGCATAGTGGTAAACCACTGAAAAGTCTCCTTAAATGACATCTTTAACCTAAAAATAAGATGCAAAACTGAAATATTTTTTGTTTTGATGTAGATTAAAATATTAAACTACTTTTAAAAACACACCCTTACCTCAAACAAGCAATACTTTTATATATAATTTTTAATAAAAATTAACTATAATGAAATTCAAAATAGGTACACAAAACATTCACTCCCAAAAAAAACTTACTTCTCCAAAAAAATGTTCTAAAAACCAAAATCTAAACACTTATTCACCATAACCTATTTCTAGCTCCAGCCAAAACCTCAAGTCATAAGAAACACCCTACTTCTATAACTAATGCTCAATACGCAACTTCACTAGCCATTAGGTTGATACATGAGAGTTTCAAATTATTATAATAGAAATAAAACTAATCACTGAAACGCCATAATTATTAGAACTTCATTCAACTAAATTTGTGTGAAAAAGGTTCGCTAATGATATTGAAGATTTATTAATAATAAGATATAGCTATATAGCAACTAGCTCCTATCTAATTGAATAAAAATAGAATAAAAATATAAGTGTAAATAAATAATATTTATATTGTTGTTATTGTTTTATTTTAGTAAATTGTGTTATTGAGTAAAAAGGCTTATTCTATGGCCCAATATGAGGGGATGTGTAAGTTTGTCCATCTATCCATCTGTCCTTCTATAAAATAAAATAAAAAATAAAAAATAATGATCTAAATAGAAAAAATAATGTCCCCTATAATAATAAAAAATGCAATTAAAAACTCTAACTTCAAAATCTATTTCAACAAGGAAATTAAATAAACTATTTGAAGATCTATTTAACTAATATTGTCAATATCAACTTATATATAATTATGTTTTTAGAAAAAAAAATGATTAAAATTAAAATTATTTTTTAATTTTTGGGTTTTTTTTGTATAAAAAAATATCTTGATTATCAATAAATATAAAAAATTAATATTGATATATACTTCAAAAATATGTGAAATCAATTAAAAAAATTCATTTTAATTTGCATTGATAAATGTTTGATATCCATGTGATTGTTTAAACTATTTTAATGTACAACAACTTTATATATTTTATCATTTAAACAAAATTAACAAAATTATGTATATATTAAAGGAAAAAAAATGGTTAAAACATTTATTTAACCATACATATTCTATTTAACATTCAAAAGAAATTTGTGGGTAAAGAAATTTGATTGGTCTCAACTCATGTTAAATCCATACTTAAAATAATCTATACTAATTTAACTACCAATTCTTATAAACCAAAACATTTTCAACTACTCCCTGTCATTGCAATCTGATTAGAAACCACCTCACAATAACCCTCACAAGGATTGAATTATATTTAAGAAGAACAAACATAAATGCAAGGGATCTTTATTTAGAAAAATAATGGGTGAGAACCATCGTTTTAGTACCATATCCTAGAAATGATGTTCACCATCCTCCGGTCTCCAAAAGATTCTCAATTAGATTCTGCCATATTATTATTTGTTGTGTAATTTTCTACCTTTTTATTGGACAGAGAAGAAGTATCCAAAGAAGTGAACGCCTCATGCCAAAAACATGTTGTATATCTCCAATTACAATTAAATGGATGTTTGATTTAATGTGTATCAACTTATGATTATGTTGGTATTTGATTGTCACGACATTGTTTTTCTATGACTATTCGACGCAACAATATGGATGATTGAAATTATTTCCAGTATATGCCGAAGTCTACAATGGTTGTGGGTTGTTGGACTGAATGTTTTTTTGTATCGACAACTCTAGCTTTAACAACTATTCTTTATGGCAGTGGGAAAAGTAATAAAGTAGACCTTTGGCTCCTGCACTATGTATGAATATATTTTTTCTTACCGATTTAATTAATTTGAGAATATGAGTTGTCTGTATCAAGGCCAGTGAATAGTGTATTATCTTCAATAAAATTTGAATATAAAATAAAATTGAAAGCAATGAATCGAAAAGTATTATTAACCCACTAAAATTAAGATACTTATTATATTTTCTATAAAACTCAGAATTTATTGAATTAACAAATATTATTTTTTTATGGTTATAGAAATAAAAACAAGAAGTTGAAATCTAAATACATGATTTAAGTAATTTTACAAATAAAATTGATTTAATTGCAATAGGGTAAGATTATAAATTATCTAGTATCGGGCTAGATCTATGTAACTCTATATTTATCATGTGTCAAGAGGGATCAAATATTTGGAGGTACAATTTTTTTTTTCCGGAGTGTAGAATTTTAGGAAAGGTTTGCATTTCGAGGCATTTGATCCTTCTCAACACATGATAGATGTAGAGTTAGATGGATCTACGCTAGTTCCAACTGAGGACAACAAGGTCACATTTTTAGATTATCATTATTATGTATATGTTTGAGATAAGATTCATAACTTAAAATTTGCATTATGCTTTCTTTGCTTGACGTGACCATATCATTCCCTTCTTTAATTTAGTCAATGTTGTTTGCCTTGAATGGTTTGTAAGTCTTTGTTTGAATTTGGATGGTAATGTTTGTGAATTTTATATTTGTTGTGTTATATTTCTATATGTGTATGTAATTGTCTATTAGTAATTAGTTGGTGATGAAGAAGGGAGAACATCTTGTCAATAGTTGGCAGGAGAATTAATACTACACATCTATTTCATTTAATTTTAGGTATCACATCTTTTGGTAGTTGACTAATTCTTAATAGTGTCCCTCTAGGTATTACTAGATATATATTGAAGAATAGTTTTAATTTTAAATTTTCTAAGTTACCTAAGTCTGTTGAGATGATAGATATTCTTAATAACTTTAATGATGAAAAAATTAAAAATAAATTTTTGAAATGCAAAGTGAAAATATATTAGTGTTTAATGATAGAAAATGTGAATAATAAGAATGTAGTCAATTACAAATAGCCTTCATTGTGATCAATCTCAAACTATTTTATTCTATTATTCTTATTGTCACCCCTATTGGTTTTGCCATATTTTCATATATCGATTATATGAAAATGGCAGTTGAAATCGTAAACCATTCAAATCTTCAACTCGAACTATTGTATTAAATATCTTACCTTCTCTCTCTTGCTCTCCAATATTTATAGGTTTTACTATAACACAAAAATCAATGCATATTTTCAATAATTTATTTGTGCCTATACTAAAATAAATCACATTGTTAATCCAATCACTTTAAAATTAATGTACCATCATACATCTAGTTACATCAAATCAGAAATCAACATTTAGTCTGGAATTAATACATCTAATGCAAGTAATCAAATAGGATTAGAAAAAACCATCTACATTGAAATCATGCATCTAATGCAAGCAATAAAAAAGGACTAGAAAATAACATCTACAATGAAGTCAATGCATCTGATGCAATCAACCAAACAAGATTAGAAATCAAAATCTACACTGAAATCAATGCATCTAGTGCAAGCAATCAAATATAATCAGAAATCAACATCTACATTGAAATCATTACATCTAATGAAAGCAATCAAATAGAATTAGAAATCAACATCTACACTGAAATCAATGTATCTAGTGCAAGCAATCAAATAGGATTAAAAATAAACATTTTCATTGAAATCAATGCATATAGTGCAAGAAATCAAATATCATTAGAAATCAGCATCTACATTGAAATCAATGCATCTAGTGCAAGCAATGAAATAGGATAATAAATCACCACCTACAATGAAATCAATGCATCTAGTGTAAGCAATCCAATACGATTAAAAATAACCATCTACACTGAAATTGATAAATCTAGTGCATGCAATCAAATAGAATTTGAAATCAACATCCTCGCTGAAATCAATGCATCTAGTGCAATCAATTGAATAGGATTAGAAATCAACATCTACATTGAAATAAATGCAGCTATTGAAAGTACGAAAATATCATTAGAAATCAACATCTACACTTAAATCAATTCATCTAGTGTAAGCAATAAAATGTTATTAGAAATCACCATGTACACTGAAATCAATGCATCTAGTACAAGAAATATTCTTCCCTCACTCTCCCTTTCATCTCTTTATATATCTCCCTCCATCTCTCCTTCTTTGTCTCTCTATCTCACCCCCAAACATATGCACACTAACTCAATCTCTCCCTTGTCACTCCCTCTCTCTCTCTCCACTTTTCTCTCTCTATGTCATTCTTATGCCCTCCCTTTCTCTGCTTCCAACTCCATGCCTCTGTCCCTCCCTCTCTCTTCTCTATTGTGCTTCCTCTCTGTCCCTTTATCTCCTACTGACCTCTTTCTCCCCCTTCTCTCTCTCTCTCTCTATCTCTCTCTCCAACCCTATCACTTTCTCTATCTATCTCTCCTTCTCTCTCTCCTCCTCCCTCCTACCTTTATACTTATATCTCCCTCTCTCTCTCTTATCCTTCTCTCACTCTCTCACTTCTCTCCTCTCTAGATCTCTGCATTCCTCCTCTC
Source organism: Pinus taeda (assembly GCA_000404065.3). Lineage (NCBI taxonomy): Eukaryota > Viridiplantae > Streptophyta > Pinopsida > Pinales > Pinaceae > Pinus > Pinus taeda. The sequence continues at coordinate 8,892 of APFE030181693.1, forward strand.
CCATCTAATTTTGTTTATCTCCATAAGTGCAAGAAATCAGCTAGGATTAGAAATCATCATCTATATTGAAATCAATGAATATAGTGCAAGAAATATTCTTCCCTGTCGCCCCTCTCCATATATATATGTATCTCCCTCTATCTCTTCTTCTTTGTCTCTCTATCTCACCACCCAAACACACAGTCTCTGTCTCTCTCTATCTCTCTCTTCTTCGTTCTCTTCACCTTCCATCTATATATCTATATCCCTTTGTCTCTCTTTTGTCTTTCTATATCACCCCCCAAAACATACACACACACACACTCTCTCTCCATGTCCCTGAGCACTCCCCCTCTCTCTCTCCACCTTTCTCTCGCTATGTATTTCTTCTTACCTCCCTCCCTCTCTCTCTCCTTCTCTCTCTTGTGTCCTCGCTCTCTTCCTTTTTCTCTCTCCCTTTCTCTCCCACCTCCCTCTCTCTCTCTCTCTCCCTCATCTCTCTCTCTCTCTCTCTCTCTCTCTCTCTATTTTCCCTCCAACACTATCTCATGAATCCCTCTATCATTTTCTCTCATTCTCTCAGCCCATTCTCTCCATCTCTCCATCTCACCTCCAAAAAAACACACTCTCACTAAATCTCTCCCTTGTCACTCCCCCTCTCTCTCTCTCCCCACTTTTTTCTCTCTATGTATTTCTTCTTCCCTCCCTCTCTCCCCTTCCAAATCCATCTCTCTATCACTCCCTCTCTCCTCCTTTCTCTCAAATCCTCTCTCTTGTCCTTCCTCTCTCCCCCTTTCTCTCACTCACTCTATGTCTCCACCTCTATCACTTTATGTCTTTGTTCTTTCCTCCCATATATATCTAGAGTTAATATGTATCATAAGATATTAATATATATTATAATATAATAAACTTAATATTGTATTAATAAAATTTATTAAGTTTAATAATATATAATATATTATTGATAATATTAGATTTAATGATGTTTAATAAAATCTTATAAAAAACTACATTAAATGAAATTATTTTTGAATATTACAACTTTGACGTGGACATATTTATGTCTATAGAGATTTCAGTATATCCATAAGATATGGTTTTCCTTTTAAATATTCATTTTACAAATAATTAATCAAAAGAAATATTAAAATATTTTGGAGCAACAATTTGAATTCTTTGTGTTGAATTAACCTTTTTACTTTAATTGTTTAGTAAAGAGTAAAGATGTTTAAAATTTTATTTAATTTGGAATTTTAATGTGGTAAAAAAATGTTTAACGTAAATTTATGATCCATTCAAATTCAACTTATATGATAAAAGAACTATTAAAAGAATGGGATAATTTATAGTAATTTTCTTATCTCTATGGTTATTTTCATTTTTGTTTAGGGTTGACATTAATTTTTTCTATTATTATTATTATTTACTTGACATAAACAATTTTTTTGATTCTATTTTTTTAAATTTTTATGTTGGTTGACATTAGCTAAAATTTAACTTTGTGCACAGACATACTTACACATCTGGGTCATATTGGGCTGTAGAATGCGCCTCCAGCTCAAAAATTGCATATATAAAGTTTTCAAAAAGGACAAATATACAATTTAGAGTGTTTTTGGATTTTAAGAAAATATTTTCATTAAATATTTTGTTAATAAATAACGGACAATTGAGCATCGTAAGTGCAATTGGGCATAGATAAAAATTTGAAGAAATAAATTGAATATGTTCATTAAATATAGTGAAGCACCTTTCATGTGTGACTGATGTAAATTATTCTTGAGTTGCACAAATACGATCTTTTGTTAAGTTCATATCCACGTTTATAAAAATGTATCCTTCTATTATTTGATCAACTCCATATTAAGATTCATTTAACAAAACACCATAAAGTCTAAATTTCGTTTAAAATAAAAATCATGTGCATGTTGTAAATGAATAATAATTCATTAAAGAGCCGTGGCTTCAGGTCATGATTATTTGGGAAAAGGTACCCTAAGCTATATTTAAGCTAGTGTCATGCATTGTAAGAAACCATCCACCTTTTCTTCTTTAGTTCCTCTTTTTTTTGTATCTTCCCTTGCTTTGCTTCTTTATTCCCTTTCAATATTCATCTCTTCTTCTTCATGTTGTTTTTGTTTGAGATTTGACTTACACTGAAAGCTTCATGTGAAATTTGAGTTGTTGGGCCTTTTCTTGTCTCAATTTCTCTTCTTGTTCCCTCTAATCCACTTCTTGTTGTGCTGTGCGTTCACATGCAAATGCTTATGCCTTTTCTTAGAATTTTTTTTCTTTTGAATGGATAGGATTGTAACTTCTTCTTAATATAACTTTTGTGAACTTTAAAGCATTCTTTTGCTTCCCTTCATTTGCATAGGTCTTTGAATGATATTCCCACCTGCGATTACATGATACGCCATGATCCCTATTGGTTTCCTTCAATTCATATGCTCTCATGTGGAAATAGATGTGAGGCCAAGGATGTTTCATGGCCCTTGAGAGAGATCCACTTACACCTGTATATACTTGATAATCCATTTCTTGTAGTATTATCCTTTGGATTAAAATCTAAGTAATAGATGATACATTTTCATTGCTCCAAAGAAACTAGTGTAAACTCCATCTTAATCAATGAAACAATTACTAGCTAAAACCATTGTTTGTGTGATTTTATTATACATGGGATAGCCTATTTCTGGAATACAAGGAACTCTTGAAAAATATGTGCATAAGATGGTATATAATGTTATTCCCAAAGGATTTTGTAGTAAATGTGGACCAAATCCTTATGAATGGTCCACATTCAACCCATGGCTAGGAAGAGTATCTTGTCACAAACTATGTCCAAACGATAAGATGCGATGAAAAACTGAGGATATTGGCCTTCCACAAGGTTCTTATCCTATTCAATATTATCTTTTAAGGAGCCTAATAATATGTTTTCCCAATTGAAAATTTGTCCTTCAGTCATCATCCTATACATGAGTGGAACTAAACCTTCTAAGAAAGTCTTTGCATTCAATAGAACATACAGCTAACACATTATAGCAAACACCAACTAAACATAGGGTGTTCAACATATCTAATAGATACTCATTGTTTACTCTTGTATTGAAAATATCTTTGTTGGTCCACCATATCTTATGTATTTCCTTGGGAAAATTTTAAAAATTGGTCAACCAATCTTCATCTCGGCATATTTCTTCACTAGGTAGCTTGTAGAAAATCTCAATTATGGATGTGTGGAAAGAAACAATAGGTTTTTCATGGCTATCCTTTATCATGTTTTTTCCTATATATGCATGCTTCACCATCCATTCTACAACTTCAGTGTATGGTAACATAGATGCATGTGAAAATACCTTTGATAGGTAGGATCTCCTTGTAGTCTTGTATATTTCTAAATCAAGATCATCTGTAGTAAAATTTTCGCTATGATATATCTTGTATACCTATGACTAGGTAATGTAGTGAAATTATTAAAAAAAATTGCAGTGTGCCAAAAATCCAGTCCAAATGAATTGGAAAGTTCTTCTTCATCATATGGCTCAACTACAAGAGCTCTATAAACTCATTTCATGGACATATGCATGATTTTATTGAAGGTATAATAAATAAATAAATAAACCCATTATAAAGATGAGATATAAATGTAAAATATAGGTAACTAAGGATTCTAGGTTTTAAGGTTACCTAGGTTTGAGCAAAAATGTAGGTTTTAGTCAAAGAAAAAAGAAGGATTTCTAGACTCACCATCTTGACCAGGATAGTAGAGTGCCTTCCCATGAAGAAAATCATTGAGATACCAAGAGAAAATTCATTAAAATAAACCTAATATTGAAAAAAAAAAAATCAAATAGTTTAAGTCCATTCAAAGCATTCAAATTAAATCAATAAAAACAAAAACGACTCTCCTTGAATGTTCACTTATTGATAAAAAAAATAATAAATATAAAACTCACCACCGACATTTAATCTTCCGCCAATATTATAATTTGTATTTTATTAATGAGTTAAGAAAATAATAAATATAAAACTCACTACTGACATCCAATCTTCTGCAGATATAATAATTTGTCTTTTATTAATGAATTTCAATGTCTCGTTTTGAGAAACAGATATTCAAATTCAATTAACGAACTTGAAGGGGAAAGCTAACCTGGGTGCTCATAAACTTTGAGTAATGTTGTGGATGCAAATTGACAGATTAATAGTTTTCTAGGGAACAATAAATTGATGGTCAAAGGGAGGCAAATTAGTCTTGACTCTTTGAATCCAAAAGGTACTAAAATCCCATATTCATTGCAGATTTGCAACCTATAGGTGTAATCCAAAGCCCGATCATCCTCTCTGTAGTTTTATATGTGCACCTTCAACTCAACTACTCCAACCTCCAAGATTCATTTTAGATTATTTATTTTTTATTTCTTATTGTGTAGGCGGTAAGAACCTAGAGGCTATACCTATTGTCTTTAGAGGCTATACCTATTGTCTTTAGGTGGCACATGATTCAGTGATGAGAGGTATTTCATAATGCCATTAACGAAGCACCATCTACATATTTAACGACACTATAGACTCATTATCTAGAATTAAAAGCAAGTGAATGTATACCTAAGATCAACTCTGCTAAGTTGAATTGAGTTGGAGAGTGGCCAGTGGTGAGCTTTATTCGGGAATGGTCAAGGGCAGGTAGAAAATAATCTGGAAATAAACCAGAATTAATATGTTTTCAAATAATTATTTCCGGTCAAAAAATCGTTTTCCCCAATTTCAAGCACTTCTAGAAAAACAAGCATAAAAAACTTTTAGTCATCACATACATGCAAAATAACCCATGACAAACAAAATACCCGTCAAATTTCATCCCTAACAGGGCATTACCATCCCCACACACAATACACATGGCATAGACTACTTAACTAGCCACCAACACAATCATGTGGATAAAGCAGTGATTTCAAGTATCAACAAACACCCCCACACACAACAAAACAAGTCATTTTTTAATTTTAATTTTTAATTTTTTAGTTAGATTTTATTTAAATTTATTTATTTATGTATAATTTTTTAACATTTAAA
>APFE030181693.1:14366-28980 GCA_000404065.3 Pinus taeda
TAATTTTATGTTTTTTTAATGGTGGTTAAGGTCATAATGTCAATTAATTAGAAATTTTAACCAAAAATAAAATTAAATAAAAGTTAGACAATTTTGAACATTTTAAAAGCAAACAATTAAGAAAAAAATAATGGTAGACAAACTTTTAAATGTTGATTTTTTAGAGTGTTTGGTAATTATGATATTTGGTGGTCATTATTGAAAAATATTTGAATTTTAACCTTCAAAAAATAATAAAATTCCACTTGCAATATTTGACTTTATTAAATTTTTGAAAAAATACAAACTATTTCAAATTGAAATATAAATTATTTCTAAAATCTACAATTATGCTCTGGTAAATTTTTGTAAATAAGAAAGGTTTTGTTTAACTTCAAGAAAATGCATTTATGTTCATTACAGGATGATTTTACACAATGGGGCAAGGATTTCATGGACCTAAAGAAAATCGTTTTGCCTTTTGAATAGTGGAATTATGTTGTCACCTATCCTTACTGCTCCATGATTTACAGTTACAACCTTCCTCTTTAATATGCATACAATTAAATTCCGATATGTGTACACCATTCAATTTGCCAAATTAAAGTGTCAACCGATTAATTGAGATGGTAAAAGCATGGCTGGGAGTGAATCTTAACAAATTGCAAGAAAATATAAATGTTGACGAGAGTGTAACAACTACCTAATTTAGAATTTAATTGAAATATTTTCAATAAATAAATTTTAAAAGTTACAAAATATATCTTTGGAAGGAAATTTTTACTAAGACTACACGGTAAATCACCAAACTATCATTAAAATTTTCTAACAATGATTAAATTCAGTAGACTGTGGTTAGACATGATCAAACATGAGCATGTCAAATGAGAGTATCCCAAATCCAAATGGAAATATGAACATGTTATAGAAATCATGCAGTTGATAAATTGAGAAGCAACATAATTGTAAACTATAAAGTGAAATATATACGAATGGATTGGGGGCTCACGTGACCAAGGGTTTAGTGATCCAGCTGGGGTTTTTGGTTTGATTCTTGGAGTGAGTCGATTTGGTGGTATATCACAATGTTTGGTTGGGTGGGTCTATGGTCAATATGCAGGACATTTTGGGCCTACGGGGTGTGTTGGGACTCTTGGTGGTTATGCAACTAGCACACATGATAGTTATATCCATGGAGGTTTTGGCAATGTTATATAGGTTTTGGTAATCCTAAAGGAAAGTATGGTATTGGGGGGTTTGTTCAATTTGGTGGTACATCACATCCTTAGGTTGGGTAGGGAAGTGGTGCATATGTAGGAGGTTTTGGGCCTATGAGGTGCGTTGGGACTCCTGACGGTTATGTGGCTCTCGCGTCTCGCGGCTACAGCCATAGAGGTTCTAATGACGTTGGAAGTTTGGGTAGGAATGGAGGCAAGTATGATATGAGGGGTTTATTGCGGTCATGGTGCCTCCTCTCTGTGGAGGTTATCGGGGTGGGCATGATGCCTTTCTAGCAATTGGTTTTGGGTTTTCACCTGCCACACATCCATAGAGCCCATTGGGGGTACCTGAGAAAGCATCGTCAATCTCATGGTGTACTTTGTCGATTATGGCCGAAAGGGACTAAGGGGCACTGGATATGATGGGAAGAGTCTTAAAGGAGTGCCAGGTTGAGGAAATAAACCTGCGGCGATGCATCCTTTTTGGCGATGGGGATTACGACTCTCGTGCCCCTGGTGGTTTTAATATAGAATACGATACATTGGCCACACCTTTTAAAATTGGTTTGGATGGAGGCTTCAGTGACTCTCTTGGGGCTCCTAGTGGGTTCCCAATTTCAGTATGGGTGACAAAAGTGGGGAGGGGATGATGCTTCTGGTGGTGCACTTGCATGCAGAAATGGAGTTGGTGGTGTCAAAGCTTCACATGTCGTCGAGATAATGAAGGCACTTTCTGGCTATGGACAAGGGAGTCATGGCACATGATGGCGACTCAGGCTAGAGAAGTCCAAAGTTGGTAACTTCTTAACCTACTTGGTTGTGAAGGGCCTATCAGAGGATTTCCATACTTTTTGTCAATTAGAGTATCTTCTGGTGTTGTTGTTTTCTTTGTCAGTCATAGTATCTTCTAGTTTGTTTCTTTCCAATCAGAGTAGCTTCTGACATTGACATTGTAATGAGTGGTTGCACATTGTCGGGCTATATATGGTGCTCCCCGCAAGGTTCTTTTACAGGAATGCATACTCTGTTTCTTGTCTTGCTACACAGTTTTCTTTCCCTTGGGCTTGTTGATCTTAGTTTTTTCTGTATGATGTTGAATATCAGTCATATGTTATATGGGGATATATTATCACATATGTTATATGCATTTTATATGTAAACATATTTTTATTTAATAGAAAGTTGTTGGTTTTTTCATTCCTGAAAAATAAATATCACGGGTTTTAAGAAAAAGGTAGTTGAGAAATTGAGGTGGGGTGAGGTAGCCAAAACCCTTGCCACCTTGGGCCCCCTGATTCATGCCTCCTTTTTGTTAGGGTCACGGGTCATCTCCCTCTTTTGTCGCAAGTGCAATTCTTTGTGCAGTTGTTCATGTTGCGCGGTTTGGTTGTTGTGTACTACTGAAGTGTTTGGGTTTCATCATCAAGAAGTGCTTATGGCTGGAGTTGGGAGCTAGATGGTCAAAACCGTTGTTGTCTTGACCACCCTGGTTCATGCCTTATTTTCACCAGGGCCACAAGTAGGCTTCCTCTTCCATCGCGCGTGTCGTTTTTTGTGCATTTGTTCGTGTTGCGCATTTTGGTTGTTATGTGTGATGCTAAAGTGTCATGGTTTCACTTGGGTCATTGTCCTACAACCTTCATGTCCCAACATCTTCATGCCCTATTTTTGCAGCGCTCTTGATGGGGTTTCTATGAGGTTGTCAACAGTTTCTTTTGGGCCTCATGGCCGGTTTTTTTCTATTGTGGTTTAGACGCTTGTCACCGCCCTATTTGGGGCACTAGTTCATGTTTTCATGTGGGCTCTTCTTTTAGCCATTCCATGGGCAAAAGGGTTTTCTTGTCGAATCTTCCAAGGTTCTTTGCATTCCTATTGGCCTCGCCTTGCGACATTTCTGTTTCCATGTTTTTCTGTTGGGTTCCAAAGACCCATGATGTAATGTATAAAATGTCGGTTTTTTGGCTTGGTTTATGCTCCTTTTAGGGTTTTCTTGGTAGTCTTGTGTGCATCTCTTTGTTGCTCCCTTCAAGATTTTTCTCAGTAGACCTGTGTGGCTGGCACTTGTTTCTTCATTGTCTTGTTTCCTAGGGTTTTGGTTTTGGTAGGCCTGCGTGCCTGGGATTTTTAAAGCATGTCGGAGCATCTCCAAGATTTTCTTGCTAGTCAAAGTATCTTCCAACATTATTATGTTTTTTCCAATTAGAGTATCTTCCAGCGTTGTTTTTATTTCCGGTGAAAGTATCTTTTAATGTGTTATCCTGTCAGTTAGAGTATCTTCCGACGTCGCCAAAATAATGAATAGATACCCATTGTTGAACTATATCTAGTGCTCAATACATAATTATTTTGAAGGGCCTAACCCTGTATCTAAAAGACATTCATATGTAATATGGAAATTATATTTACACATATATCTTATGCATACTACATATAAATATATTTTATTTAATAAAAATAAAATATTGCAATTGTTTTCTTTCCAGACAAAAAAAATAAACAACACCTAAAAACGTTATAGCTTTCACTAGTTCTATGATCTATGATTTTATTTCCTTGACCATCTTCGTTTCCCTCTTTATTCGTTTTCAGAACTGCCAAAGTTAAATTATTCAACACCGATCTATGATTTTATTTCCTTGACCATCTTCGTTTCCCTCTTTATTCGTTTTCAGAACTGCCAAAGTTAAATTATTCAACACCGATTAGAGGAATTACACAAGAAAATGTCATTCTATCTACCTATGATTTTATTTCCTTGACCATCTTCGTTTCCCTCTTTATTCGTTTTCAGAACTGCCAAACTTAAATTATTCAACACCGATTAGAGGAATTACACAAGAAAATGTCATTCTATCTACCTATGATTTTATTTCCTTGACCATCTTCGTTTCCCTCTTTATTCGTTTTCAGAACTGCCAAAGTTAAATTATTCAACACCGATTAGAGGAATTACACAAGAAAATGTCATTCTATCTACCTAGTGGACTGAACTAAAAGAACTTGCATATTGTGTTAAATCTGTGTCGTTACGTAATGGCTTTATTGAATTGTCCTATGATTTGAACCTATCAATCACATCTTGAAAAACACAAAATTAACGCAAGTTCAAAACATTCAAAGTCCGTGTAAAGCATTCCCAAGGTAAACTTGGTTTTATTTGATTTTTTTTAATTATTTATTTTTTTCATTTTAACTAATTAAACAAATGTAATATTCAAGGTTGATATTCAAATTCAGGTTAATATTAGATCTAAGAAAAAATGTGGTTCATCTTATATTGAAAATGAACCACACTTCTCATTCTAAACCTAATATTTACAACGTAGTTTTTTCCAAAAATCTTTATAAATTAACAAATTCACCATTGATATGATATTTAATATTTATTTCTCATGAAAATTTGTTTTTTTTACTATGTTTGAATTGAAGTCTTTTTTCCCGTTCACTTAAAATGATTTGGTCTGAAAAATAAGCTTAACGTAATTTGATATTATTTAATTAAATTTCCCAGGGAATTATTTGAATTATTTTGTGTATTTTTTTATTATTATATTTTATTTGGTCTGAAAAATAAGCTTAACGTAATTTGACATTATTTAATTAAATTTCCCATGCAATTATTTGAATTATTTTGTTTATTTGACTCCACTTCTACGATCTCTCTAACACTTTCTATAGTGATGTCTATGTATCATTTTACTTACTAGCTATTAGACCATCATCTCTGTCGACATAACTTTGACATCTACAACCGAGATTGGTAGCACTAGTAATACCTACATAAGACATGTACCAACTATAGGAGCCTCTAGAGAACCTTATGAGTAGGTACCCATGTATCCCTACTCATCCACTTCCTCTTAGACTTAAGTCATTCTGATCTCCTCTTAATACTCTAGCTATAACTTCTCCTAGATGCTCTATGCCCTAGCCCTAACCCATATCAACGTGTTATGTACTATAAGCAACCATTATATATAAAAATGACTCCTATGTCTCACTCTCTTATACCTCCTTAGTGGAGGCAATGGTTCTATAGGCTGCTCCCCCCACTAAAGAGGTACACAAGCTGTAGGGTTCTTGTGAGTAGGCTCAACCTTCTAAGTGTATATAGTTTCTTGTGTCTTAACATATTTGACATCCTATACTATCTTGTATGGGGAATAAGCTACTGCCCATTTCATTAGAAATTGTTACATCCTCTTTATAGAGGGCCACCCTATATCCATGACCCGTCTACCTGAATACTACAATGAACTAGGTCTACCTTCCACTAGTTCCATTTTATAAGGCCTCTATAGTTAGATGTTCTTATAAACCCATACTTGTAGAAATGTGGCCCCTAATATAGACTTATTGATACACTCGGCATATGCATCTAGCTCCTAGTATAGCAACCATAGGAGTAGTGCAAACTCATTTCCCTCCTCTATGAACTCTTTCATGGCTATAATGTACCCTATAGGAATGATGTTCTTGTGATCTAGGGAAGACATATCAGGCTCAGGATAAGAGCCATCTATGTCACCCCAATAATCACGCCCTTCGAGTTGGAGTTGGATTGTCGCCGCCCATACTGAATCATTCTCATTTGACAACTTGAGTAGCAGGGATGCATGGGTGCTTAAACGACTGGTTAAACTGGGCAGGCGTTGCCAATTAATTAATAATCGTTCAAGTTCTATATATTAATTCATACGTTAGTGTGGTAAGGTTCGGTTGACAGTTCTAGTTCCTTGGATATCTATTCACTTGATCTTGAAGTTCTTATTCCCGTACGTATTCTTGCATGGGGTGAGGTGCGCTACGAGGTTGCAGTTCCCACAGCAAGGAAAAGGAAAGATAGCCCTCGCTTACACTCATACTTCCATCGATCGAGAGAAAGTTTATTGATCGGGATCTTCGATCTTTATTCCCTTTTGATTCTGAAGAGGGTTAAGGGCTCCAACAGACAAGGATTATCGAATGGGGAGCTTCCCCTATCCTGTCTGTTTTGAAAAGCCAGCCAACCTTTATTCGATCGATTAGTCCGATCTTTCTCCCTCTTTCTCTCGGCCTAAGCCGATTAGTCCGATCCTTCCTCTTTTTCGGCCTGAGCCTAAGCTATATCTTCATCTCTTACACCTTGTTCCATTGCAGAGGAGCCCTTCTCTCCCTTCGAAATGAGTCTATTATATACGTAAAAACAACGGAATTTCCCATCATCGCCCCCTTCCCTATTCAAGAAGTGCATTTCTTCTTTCCAACCAATCAAGATATTTTCCCTATCATTTGAAAGTTTTGTGTGTGCTACCAAATCAGGGGTCCAAAGAAGGACATGAAGAGGGATCTGCAGAAGAACATAACGAAGAGTTCTAGGATGGAAATAAGGAGGAATTGGACGAGGGGCATAAAGAAGACTTGGGTGCTTGTGAAGGGAGCTCAACCCCTTCACCTACTCGAGATACAAAGGAACAGATGGTGGTAGTGTCGGAGGAAGAGGAACAGGAGGCTACTCGTACAAAGGTGGCAGCATATCGACATCCGCATCACCACGAGAGGAAACTTTCATGGAGGTGGGGTTTGGAGCATCAGAGAAGCTATGGCTATGGATACACTTCGTGTCGGAAGAACAACTATGGACACACTTGAGACCAAAGAAGCAGTAGCCTTGGATACACATGGCATCCGAAAAGCAAAAACTGTGGAGTGGGAGACCAGCAAGAAGCAACACCTATGAAGATCTCATGCGGATGGATGGGTGATCAAGCTTGGTACCAATTATTTGCAATGATCAGTTACTTGTTTTACTCTAATGGTCCGAGGACGAACCATTTGGTTGGGGGTTTCAATGTTATGGCCCTAGAGGAATGGAATGTTAGGCATCTAGGCCTATTATATCGTATATGGGAGACTCGGGATATTATATAGGGGGTTCATGGGATTACTTACATGTGGCACATAACCCTAGGTAGTTGGGATTGGTTAAACGGGTCAAATGATAACTTTTGGGTGAAGGGTCTTACCCTCCCCTAGTATTCTGAAATGAGATATTATAAACAGGGCATGGATATCATTGTTCAATCATCATGAGAATAATTGTGTAATATCGTGAAATAGTATTGTACTTGGATATCGACCCTCACCGAGAGATCTTGGAGTGATTCCCCCCTCAAGAGTCTTTTAAGGTATTGCCCCAACTTTTCTAGAGAATAATTGGAACGAAGTCGCTTATCCATTCATGGGTGAGGGGTGTTCTTCAACAAATCTCTATTGTGTGATCCTCTTGTGTGGATCTCGTGTGATGCATGTTTGGTTATATCCCTGAAGTACCATTGCCATTTCCTACTCATACTCACGGTAGATCATAACAATGCCATAAAGGAGGAGCATGATGCACTTATTAGGAAAACCACTTAGGAGTTGGTTCCTCGCCTCCATGGTGGGAATGTGGTGGGGCGAGTCTGTAAGACCAATTACACCTTTGAGGCACAGGTGGAGAATTATAAGGCTCGGTTGGTGGCTAAGGGATTCTTTCAACAGGAGGGCATGGACTACACCAAGACCTTTGCTTCCGTGGCTTGTATGGTCTCCATCAGCATAGTGCTTGCTCTGGCTTCTCGTCATGGACAGGAGGTGCATCAAATTGATGTGTTGAGTGCATTTCTCAATGGAGACTTGTAGGAGGACATCTACATGGAGGAGCCTCCCGGATTTGATAAGCCACGACCGATCATAAATGTATGCGAATTGAAAAGGTGTCTCTATGGACCTAAGCAGGTATTGAGAGCTTGGTATGATAATATTGATAAATTCTTTATAAACTCAGGATTTGTGAGGTGTGGGTCCGAGAGTAATGATTTTGTTCGAAGGGTAGATGACCATGTGTTGGTGATTGTACTCCATGTGGATGACTTGATCATCACTGGGATACCTCTTTTGGGATTGGAACAATGAGGACTAGGCTGAAGAAGTCACTGGATATTACAGATCTTGGTCTTTTGCACTTCCCCCTGGGGATGGAAGTTTGGCAACTAGACGATGGGATTGCTATTTATCAACCCATGTCTCAAGAGGTTAGAGATGGAGGATTGTCAACACGTTGCTACTATGTTGGCATTAGGGGTGAAGCTTGGTTCAGGAGATCAGTTTCTTATATATAATAGGGTCCCCAAGTGTCCTACCCATACCTAGTGGGCACACCCCAGCCAAGAGCAGGAGCAGAGTTAAAGGACACAGAGACATAGGGCGCGCTTAAATAAGCCAAAAACCTTACCAGTAACGGAGCCAATCTGGTGGAGACACAGCCAGTAGAGTAAGTATCTAAGCCAACATAGCGGCTTTATGGGACCCAGTGCCAATTAGAAGATCCAACATCTTTTCCAGTGGAGTCAGTATATATAGCGTAAGCAGCAGAGACGGAGACATAGTAATAGCCAACAACAGCAGATACAGTTTCACAATTTATCTTCTATAATAGTAGATGTACAGATCATGACCGAGATTCGAACCTTCAATAGTAGAGCATCTTGCAATTTTATGGCTAGCTTCTTGGAAAAGAGAGATTGTTGTTTGGGTCTTACTACGTATGTAAGAACGCCCTACTATTATTGGCTCGACTTATAAAGAAATACGCTTTATACTTTTCTATGAAAGCACAATTTCTTATTATTTCAGGCCAGGGCGATACGAGAGAGCTCAACGTGAATCTCCCCCGCTCGACCTCTTATTATCTATATATATATATATCTATCTATATATAGAAGGGAGGGGAGGTAATCTATGCACCCCGTAAAGCGGATCTGTTAGTACCTCTCCCTTTCCCATTCCCATTCCCATTCCTGGTTAGTTAGCCGCTCCCATTCTAGTACTATTACTAGTCAAAGCCAGGGCACCACCATTACTAGTTAGCTTCGGTTAGCTGCTCCTTGAGGCTGCATTCGACCCACTACAGACAGATATGCTGGCCGGCCTGCGAATGCTTGAATTAGCACATTATAGTCTTACTAGAATAGGGGTCAAATATATCAATAGCAGTCCTCATATCGAGATATCTGCTGATAGGAGGGTCGAGAACTTGCAGATACAGATCAATACGTAGATCATCCAGGTGCAAATCCAATCCTAGATCGAGAACGAGTAGACAATTGTAGGTAGTTCGAGCATCCCTTCCATTTCGAGAGCTATAAGCAGGAGAGCTTGTTGTTTACCCATAAGTAGCAGTGACAGGTCCAGCATCAGTCGTATACCCCATAAGATTCTCAGTTTAGCAGAGTTTATACAGATCTAAAACGGTATAGTCTGTATGTATGACATGTCCTATCTCGTACTCATTAGTTTAAGTATAGACCCGTATTGTCTGACATGCTTCTACTTATGTGAATCTAGGAGGCTATTCTCTCGCCTACCATCCTTTCCCTCACCTGTATATAGGTAGCCTTTCCCTCGCACAGGTTTCCCTCGCATAGGTAATAGGTAGTCTTTCCCTCGCCTACGCTATTGATTGACTGCATAAAGTAAGGTGCCTCCCCTGGACCCCTAGAGCTCACCGGGACCATGGGGGTATCCGGGTCACTAGATTAGAGGGAAGCTGAGCCAAATAGATTCATATTTTGACTAAGATAAGGGGCGCGATACTTGGACTCGAGCGAGGTTAACTCCCGACTCAAAGTAGGGGAATAGGGGAGGGAATGGGGGAAAGACCAAGACTTTAGAAGGAGGATAACCTAACACCTAACACCCAGCAGTCATAGCATAGTCGTAGCCCTAACTAACTAAGTAGCCCTAGTAGATCAACCTAACTAAGCCTTATCCCTACCCATTTTCTTCTTAGCATGCTCAGTAAGGCCTATGATACTCCTGCTACTGGACTTGCTCCTGCTCCTGCTTCCACCTAAGCCTCTGGTACCTTTGTCCTAGCTCTTGGCTCTGCTACTGCCTCTACTTGTTAGTGTCGGTGTTGTCTTTATTACCCCAAAGGAAGACACCCTGTACTTGACTTTTAGGCCTTATTTCCCCAATACCAAGAATATCATTGAGTATGAGGCTTGACTCGAGCTTAGTGTAATGATTGACCTAGGAGCCTACTCCATCTAGGCCTTTGGCGATTCCTAGTTGATCGTGAAGTAAGTCTAAGGTGAGTATGCTATACGCGATCCCATGCTTGTCGCTTACCGTAGCATTGTCTCTCATTTGTTGTGTAGTCGCTTCTGCACATCGCATGTCCACAACGAGACGATTTGGATCTTTATACGATACTGTCGCCAACGTCTCTAAATACCACTAAGCTTTACCTTCCTTTCCAACCAGCATCGGCCAAACATAAATGATACGAGTCAATCTTCGGCGGATTCTCAGTATACGCTTTATTCACCTCTCCAAGCACCTTCTAATGGCAAACCATATAATATCGAATGGCCCACACTAATCAAACCTCTAACTCAACACACTAAGCTCACTAATAACAACTAGCTAAGTTTATTACCTTGTTTATGAAACGTTACGATGCTCTGTTTCTTTTTGTTTATTAGTCAGCACTAAATTAGAGAATCTAAAGAGAATCTTGGCTTGTTGTTACTAGCTTGTATCTTAGCTTGTTTGGTTGTTTCAAAGACTGCTATGCTTGTTTCAAAAGAAGAAAAAAAGATTCAGGCTCAAAAAACGGTCTGTGTCTCCAGCGGAGGAAGACGAATCCATTACTTAGCTATTGTCTCGTACTGCCCGAGGAATGGAAGTAACGGTACGGTAAGGCTGATACTTGAGTTCCCGAAAGGTGTCCATCATCAAGGCAGAGGAGCCTCAATGGTGAGGTCTAAAAATAGCTATGAAATCAGTTCAAGTGGTGTTCTCGGGCTCTATCTCTTTATTAAAGTTGGCGTAAAGAATACCTTGATATCCTTTATGAAACTCGATCCGTGTCTCTGTGTTAGCTGTGTGCATCAAGGTCTCGTGTGGGGGGGGGTGTTTGTGGCATTTTTCCTCGCTATTTTTCTAGCCTCGGAGGTTCGTTTCAGCCTCAGAATCGTATTATCATGACTACTAGTCATGTCTATCACTAGATTCTAAGCAGTGGTATTTTTGGGTCCCCTATCACTTAGGAACTACTGCTAACAGAGATGATATTATTGCGTATAAGCAAACCTACGGATGAAACTTGAAGCTGCGGTCGTTAAGTTTAATACATTCCAAGTAAATGATTCACTACCTTTCAAAGAGTATAATCCAATCCATCACAAAGTTATAGGGTTCGGTGGCTGCAAGTGGACTCTGTGCCTCTTGTGTTCTCCTTGCCCTCGAAAGCGCAAGACCTCCGGACCTTGTCTAATCATTCTCCCTAGAAAACCTCATAGGCATTTGTCACCTTAGCTTTGGTCACAAGTTTGCTAATTGATCTTTCTCGAGGGTAGTAACTGGTCACCTTGTTGGTGTTCCAGTTGAGTCTCGGTTGCAAGATTCTCTTTGATCCGTGAGTGAGCCTATACTGCTTGCTCTCATCATTTCGAGATCTTGGGAGCTTGACCTTGAACCGTAGAGCGTCTCGATTTGTGTTGTTTATACACCCTAGGGAGCCCCTAATAGCATATTCTTTGGATATTTGGCTACGGGGTCATAGGATAACTAAGCTTGTATTCCCTGAGAGGCTCTTCAAATTGAAGTACATTCCGCATACGACCGCAGTTTTGTCCCACCTCGACGGCGTTGCTTTTCCCAATTGATCCTAGTCGGGCTACAAAAGGTTCAAGATCCTGTGCTACCTCGAGCGACCACTGGAGCTGGTAGCATAGCAAGGCTTTATAGGCCATTTGCACAGATTAGATTTGCTCTCAGGACTAAGAGACCATATTGTTCGAACTTCGCAATACATTGTCGTCAAGCGATAGTCCTACGGAAAGTTATGTCTCTTAACATCCGGCACTCCACGATCGATGGTCACGTTCACTCTGACCTATAAAAGAAATATTGTCATTCTGCATGATGTACTCACTCCCCATGATCGATCGGTCGGAGAAAGAGCCCACACGAGATCAAAGCGTGGCCTGCTTTTGTTACGGTATAAGCCCATAGCCTATGTCGAACTTGACTCATCCTTTTAGACCTCAAACCAACCTTACTTTACCACCTTAACACAAAAAGCAAGAACCTGGCCGTAGCTGGTAATATGAATTTAGTGATCCTGGCTATCGCTGGTAACTTGACCTCGTCAACATGGCGTTATAGCGGGTGAATTCTACTTTTTGAGTATGGCGGTATAACTGGTAATTTGACCCAATAAGCTGGCATTTTAGACGCTGGTCAATTTCGCTTTATAAGATGGCCCTTTAGGAAAGACTAAGAAACTTTGAAATTATGCGCAAACATAGCATACTGGTCAATTGAAATTTGTGATCCTTAATTGTACCGATCAATCTATCTTAAGTAACTTGGTCTTATCCTGGTACTAATAAACTGGGAAATTAGAACTAATAACCTAACACTGTACTTGGTCATTTCGATAGTGTGAACATGGCCATATAGTTGTGAAGACGACTTTCGTCTCGATCTGCAACAGAAGCATCAGGATGTCAGCCACAAACACCATAATCTCGCTTACGAGCATCATACTCGCAAACATCAGGCTCTTCGGCTCAAGCAAGCATCCGACTATTTCTTCCGATCAATAAACTTAGGCTCTTCCTTGCCCTAGGAAGCGCAAGCCCCTCCGGGTCCTGCCCAGTGTGGACAAGCAATAAATTACCTTGACCTTCCTATTTCTTCTCTGGCGGCTTCGCACCTTGCCTTCCTATTTCTTCGCTGGCGGCTTCGCACCTTTCGATCTGGAACTGATAGCTATGGCTCATCAACTTGATCAACTGGATCATTTACTTATGAAAGGTGAACTGGCTCTACCGATCCCGTAGCTTTCAAGGAAGGCTTCCCTGAGCGAATCAGAGTAGGTAAAGAGGGAGCAAGAAGGGAAGCATGGGCGCTGCTTCTTTTTCAAGGAACAAGAACTACAAAAGGCCTAAGCTGGTCAGGGTGAGTGGGGAGCCTGCATGAGGTGCCCCCGAGGATGCTCATGCATTCAAGGAGAAAGGATAGAGATAAGAATAGATAGGATAGCCCGCCCACAAGAACCAATCTGTTGGGGATAGTCTGTTGGGGATAGAAGGTTGGGTAGGGCAAGAAAGTCAAGAATTATGTTGGGGTGATTGAAAGGCTATAAGAAAAGGTTGGGGATAGTAGAGGGTTGATGAAAGAAATAGGAATGGTGGATAGTATTTTTTTCAGGGGAATGTTTCTCTTCGGGGGAAGAAAGAAAGTGGTTGTGGGGGATGGTGGGTGCGGGGAAAGGCAGTTGGGAAAGGCTGTTGGGGATAGAAGGATATTCTCTGTGAATGGAAGGAAGGCGAAGCCGATACCTCCATTCATAAAGTGACCCATTCTATAGGACAGACTCGCTATGCTCTGCAACTATGGGTAGAAGGCGGATGGTGCATGTCGGGAAAGCTAGCGTGTGTTCTTGAAGGTGTGATAGTAGTTGTTGGGCATGAAAGGAAGAAGATCCGAGAAGATCAGGAGGAAGATATAGTCAGTTATGAGCCCGTAGTCAGAGGTATTATGAGCCAGTAGTATGAACCAGTATTATGAGCGAGTATCCTGAGCCTGTATCCTGTATTAGGAGCCCGTAGTAAGAGCCTGTATTATGAGGTATTATGAGCCGGTGTTTATGAGGTAAGGTTCAATTTACTTATTGGGCTTCAATAATAAACTAAAAGGCGGTGGTCGAGCCTGCTTGCGCATCCTGAAAGTGCTTATCTGCCTGAGCTCAGGTAAGTAGTTCCCTTTCACCGGCACAGGACGAAAGGTAAGGTCCGGAGGGTCTTGTGCTTCCGAGTGCAAGGAGAACCCATATTTCTTCCCCTCAATCCTTACGAAGGTAAGGGAATGATCACCCTCGCTACGCTCATCGGTAAGTAGAACGATGTTCGACAAGCATATATTAATATATGTAATACGCTTCTTATAGGCGTACTTCCTTGATGCTTATTGGGTGGGGGGCGTTGGTCGAGCCCTGCGGACCTTCTTAATAGTCGATTGATGGCGGCTTTTAGTCGCGAGTTCGCTTTCATTTTACTTATTAGGTGCCCCTCTCAAATAAATAACTAGTTGCCGGACCTCTCCTTATCAATCGAGCTTGCTTACGCATCCTTTGAGTTTCAGATCTCAGAGCAGGCTTTGACCATGTCTCCTAAGAAAGATCAGTACATATGGGGTAAGACGATTTCACATATCGAGGTCGGTATGGGATCAGGTGTGATTCCCATCTGACAATGATGCCCGCCCGGGAAGACATCTAAGATCTTCGTGCCGGCATTCGCTTTTGGCTATTCCTAAATGGCACGTGTGGATAGCAGATGTTTGTATGGGCATATGTCATTATGAATTCATTCATTATA
>APFE030181703.1:0-30372 GCA_000404065.3 Pinus taeda
CCCGTATACAAAATAGTATTGATAATGCTCTTGCCAAGGCAGCAAGTAGTTTGAAGATCCCAATGAACTCCAACAATAAATTTGAAATCCATGTCAAGCATCGTCCAACCGTTCCAGAAAATCAGAGATATGGGCAAGTTTTCCAAGACGATGAGGATATTGATGATTTTCTACAAAACAAAGGCAAGTTCAAAGGGACCACAATTGATGTAGAAAATGACGATGGTGAAGGTAATGGTACAAATGAGGTGCAGATCAATGAAATGGACGTGTTGCAGCTGAAGAATAATGTTATTCCTAAAGGCTTGATACCTTTAGAAGAACTCTTTGATCAAGATGTTGTAGCCCGCAAGCCAACATTGCAGCCAACAGAGAAGGGTGTGGAAGAGGTCAATATCGAAACAGCTGCTAATCCTAAATTGGTAAAATTGTCCAAAGCATTGCCACCAATGATCAAGGACAAATATATCAGTTTGTTGTCTTCATTTGCAGATGTGTTTGCTTGGGACTATTCTGACTTAAAGACATATGATACCAGTATAATTCAGCACACTATACCCATCAAGCCCAATCAAAAACCATTCAGGCAGAAGTTGAGGAGGATAAATCCAAAGTTGCTTCCATCTATTGAAAAGGAGATCAACAGGTTGTACAAATCAGGGATCATTGTGCCCATCAGATTTTCAGATTAGATATCTAACTTGGTGCCCGTACGAAAGAAGACAAGTGAGATTCTCTTATGCATTGATTTTAGAATTCTCAATAAAGTTTCATTGAAAGACAACTGTCCACTGCCCAAAATGGACCATATACTTCAGCGAGTAGTGGGAGCATCGTGTATGTCACTACTTGACGGTTATTCCAGATACAACCAAGTTTCTATCCATGAAGATGACCGAGACAAGACAACATTCACCACTCCATGGGGAACCTTTCGTTATGCTAAAATGCCTTTCGGTTTGAAGAACGCAGGTGCCACATTTCAGTATGCAATGGACTTGGCTTTTGCAAATGAGAAGGATGTCTTTTTGGTGGTGTACCTGGATGATTTGACAGTGTTTTCCAAATCTGATGAAGAGCACATGTACCATATAAAAACTGTCTTTCAAAAGTGCAGAAAATATGGCTTGTCGCTGAATCCGAAGAAGAGCTTGTTCGCCATGGAGGAAGGCAAACTACTCAGGCACATTATCTCAAAATATGGCATTCGTATTGACCCAACACATGTGCAAGAAATTCAGAAAATCGATCTGCCCCAGAATAAAAAAGAGATACAATATTTCAATGGTAAAATGAATTTTCTACACTGCTTTGTACCTAATCTTACTGAGCACCTAAGAGAGATGACAAACATGCTTAAGAAGGACAGCCAAATGAAATGGATGGAGAAGGCTGTAAAATCATTCAATTTGGTCAAACTGGCTCTTTCTTCAACTCCAGTTCTAGCCAGCCCGGACTACACTCAAGATTTCATATTGTTTTCATTTGCTTCAGAGCATACTATGGCAGTGGTGCTATTGCAGAAAAGAGATGATCATGAAAGACCCATCGCATTCTTCAACAGAGCTATAAGAGATGCAACCTTAAAATACAACATCATTGAGAAGCAAGCCCTGGCACTTGTGAAGGCATTGAAAGATTTCTAGGTATATATTTTACATTCTCATATTTTTGCCTATGTTCCTAATGCTGCTGTCAAAGATGTTTTAGTGCAGACCGATCCGGAAGGAAGACGAGGCAAGTGGATTGCAGGCTTGCTGGAATATGATGTGGAAATAAAGCCCACAAAGCTGGTGAAAGGACAGGGATTGGCAAAGTTAATGGCTGAATCAAACTTGCATGCCTTGGACATAAATATGATCGCTTCTATGTCTGATGAGAATGAGGAAGGATCATCAATTCAGGTATCTGAAATGTTTGCTCTTTCTCTGTGGTATTCAGATATCATATATGTGCTTCAAAATTTGTCACCACCACCCGGCATGACTAGAAACAAAGTGAGAACACTCAAGTTGAAGGCTGCCAATTTTTGCATTCTAAAGTCTGCACTGTATTGGAAAGATCCCAATGGTGTTTTGTTAAATTGTTTAGTGGAAAAGGAAGAAAAGAAGGTCATGGAGGACTGCCACCAAGGAGACTGTGGTGGCCACCTTTTTTGGAAGTCAACAGCGAACAAAATTCTGAGAGCGGGGTACTATTGGCCGACATTGTTTGCTGATGTATATACGATGGTCAAGCGCTATCATAAGTGTTAGATTTTCGAAGGAAAGCAGAAGTTACAGCCTTTACCACTTAAGCCTATAGAGGTCAGTGCTCCTTTCCAACAATGGGGATTGGATTTCATTAGTGAAATTCACCCTACTTCTTCTGGTCAGCATAGATGGATCCTCACAGCGACAGATTGTTTCACGAAATGGATCAAGGCAATTCCCACCAGACAAGCTACTGATGCGGTAATCATTTCATTCCTTGAAAATAACATCTTGTCTCGCTTTAGTTGCCCGAATAAGCTAATCACTGATAACGCAACAGCTTTCAAATAAAAAAGGATGGTAGAGTTTTGTCATAGATATCGCATCATTTTGGGTCACTCAACTGCCTATCATCCACAAGGCAATGGATTGGCAGAGCCTTCAAATAAATCATTGGTCAACATCATCAAGAAGCTGCTGGAAATAAACAAGAAGAGCTAGCATAAGAGGTTAATCAATGCACTTTTGGCAGATCGGGCCAGTTAGAAGAAATCCATAGGTACATCACCTTTCGAGCTTTTTTATGGAGTTGATATAGTATTTCCTACCTCTCCCACTACCCCGGTAGTCAAACTGCTTCAGGAGGCCGGCAGTGAAGAAGATCCCATGCAGAGAAGGTTGAATCAAATGGTCCACTTGCAGCAGACTAGAGAAGAAGTTTTCAAGAACACATCCAAATTGCAGGAGAAGATCAAGAAAATTTATGACAGAAAGGTAAAGGTGGAAACATTTCAGTTGGATGATGTGGTGTTGAAGTGGGATGCAAGGAATGAGTAAAACGGTAAGCATGGTAAGTTCGAGAACCTCTGGAAAGGTCCCTTTAAAATTACAACATATCGGGGTTAGAATGCCTTTCTTCTGAAGGAAATGAATGGGGAAGATTGTCCAGGAGGGCCGATCATTAGTCAGCTACTCAAGCGGTACCATTTCTGAGTTATTAACACTGCTTCCACTATCACTGTAAATAAAAATTTATTTCAGTTTGATTAGAGTTTGTCAAGTCAGTCTTCGAGTCATTTCAACGTCAAATTTGAGTCAGTTTTTTTTTGGTCATTTCAGTTTCATAAATGAGTCAGAGTCCTGTGTTGTTTGTCGAAATAATGACTCCATAGCCCAATGGACAAAGGCACTGTCTAGCTCTTCCAGAGATCTGCTGTTCTTGGCACCTCCAAGGACCTACCATCCCCCATTGGAGCTAATGTTAGAGTCGGTCTTGTCAGTCCTTCATCAGAGATCAAAACTCTTTATGCATTTCATTTTTAGGAGTCCCGCTCCATTCACTCAGCTGCATTCCCCTAGGGGCATGCCATAATCTGACGGAAAAGGTCATGCTAGTCATTTCCCCTCATGTCTAGCTCCTATTGGCTTAGGTCTTTGGTCAGAGATCACTAAAGTCCATGAAAGTCAAGGTCTAGTCCTTTAATGGACAAAAGTCATTTTCAATCATTAGGTTTAGAGATTAATCAATTTGGTCTTTAAACATATACAATAAAGCCATGTAGGCCAAAGTGAGGCCCTTACAAAGTTATGATTCAGAGAGTTTCATCGTCATGTTGATAGACTTCGACTGTTCTTCAAACTTCTGTTTTGAAGAAAAGCCAAACAGTGCCATTGGTGATAAAATTTTCAAAAAAGTAGTCAGTTGATTTCTTCAGGTGCAATCATGGTTTCCGTGGCCAAATGCCCTGTCATGCAATCCCTGCAAAGAGTGCTAAAAATTTCATCATTTGAGCTAAAATTTAAAAGGGAAAAGTGAAATTCAGTATTGCTTTAAGTCAGTGAAAAAGTGTCAAAACACAACATTAGCAAAATGGGTTTTTGAAGAGGAAAAAATTAAAACCATGACTTCAAAGCCTTTATATACAAGTTTCCACCAAAATCAAAGTCATTGAGCTAATCAAGGTTATTGAGAAACATAGCAAGGTGTTTGAGAGGCAAAGTGCGTGTTTGGAGTGAAGTTGGAGGCAGTTTCTAGGGCACGGCGCACACACAGAGGGGCGCGGTGCACACACAGGGCGCGGCGCACACAGAGCCACCCCACAGTGAAAATTTTCAATGGGTGCAGCGGACACACTAGGCGCGGTGCACACACCGGGCATGGAAGACACCCACAAAGGGCTGAAATCATGCCAAATTTCCTCAAATTGACAAATATCACAACAACACCTAGTTTCACACCATCATCAAAGGGCAGCCCAAGTACAGTACACACAACAGTCATGGAATCAGAGCATTCATCAGAGTACGAGATGGAGACACAAAGTGATTCATCCTCAGAAGAACAGGCTCCCAGGAGACATCACAAGAGTGGCAAACATGTTAAGGATGAGCCCACTACCCTCACTGAATTGTAGGCATGCCCTCTTGCCATGTCATGTTTCTAGGATCTATCATGTTTTGAATTTTGTCAAAGGGTGGCTAATGTTAGAATTCATCATGAGTTGGCCCATGTTTTTGTGCTTCACTTACATGGAGGTTAGTCTATCTTGGTTGGGGTCACCTTCACATTGATACCCGAAACTATATCAGTGACAACCAGAATACCAAATGTTGGAGAACAATGGTACAAGAAGAAGAAGGTGTATAGGAAACACTATGAGCCTTACATTAAGGCCAGATTCTTGAGGCAACTCACAAGAGTCTTTCCATTCAGATATTTGAAAGATGAGTATGCTCCACTCATCAAATTGATCATGAAGTACTTCAGCTGTGAGGGGAGGTTCTCTCGACTATATGCCTATCACATCAGGTTGCTCATGCACTTCACCAGGGTGAGGATGATGAACCTCCCACTTTTCATTTGTAGGAACATAGAGAGGATGAACACCTTCATGCAACATAAGACCCCTCAGCAACAACTTAACAGTGTTTATCACTTTGCTCTTATCCCGATTTTGGTGGATCATCAGTTGGGATTGCAGGGCATTGCTTGGGAGGACTTCATCTCTCGTGACCTCTTCAGCGCTTCACATGTACTATTAGAGGTAGAGCATGAGATAGGTGGTCCTTCTCATCAATATGAGCGCCATGAGATGACTACTATGCTAGTTTTCATTACATATCAGAGAGGCAGTAGGCACTTGTTTGCAGCAGCAAAGCGAGTGTTATCTCCACTCGGGGTGGAAGGGGCCTCGCTTCCGGCATCAATGACATAGGTACAGGAAAAGGGCAAGAGGCCCATGCATGACGAGGGGCCATCAGGTGAACAGGGGGCCGACTTCATCCTCATTCAGGATGATGATGCAGATGTGGAGAGTGCCAGACTTAGGATGACCATTCAGGAGCAGAACACGGAGATCCAGGACTTGTCACTCAATTTGGAGAGGGCCAAATGGATCATCAGGTATTTGGAGCAGAGGAACAAACAACTTTAGGACCAGCATGAGATCATGGAGCTGCAAAGCATCTGTGAGAATCGACAAGCTGCTCAACGAAGGAGGATCGAGCTCACTACCTTGGAGCAAGCAATTAACAATGACCGTGAGTCTTGGCTGGAGCGGATCAACATCAACCTTGAGAGACTGCTGGAGAAGGTTGACAAAGACAAAACCATACTGAGGAGGATGGTTTATTATTACAGGGCACGGAACATGAGTTCGAAGGCTCAGATAAGGAGCTTGAAGGCAAAATTGAGCAAAGCAACACAGAGACAAAAGAGACAAAAAGAGAAAGATCGACTTTGAATATTGGTTGAAGCCTCTATGGCCCAGCATAGTGCCTCTTAGAGAACCTCTAGCCCAAATTTCAAGAAATTTGGGGCAATTTTGGTCACATGGCAATTTTTTGGTCACAACACAGGTTTTTTCTCCCTGTGCGTCGCGCCACTGGCACGACGCTTAGGATTGGGAGCTCCAAATTGGAAATGGCTTGCATTTTTGGATTCAAAATGAAAAATCATGACTACTGGTGCTTGGACAAGAAATCCGGGCATGATCTGAGTCTCCAAGAGGCCAAAAACACCCAAAAAATGACCTCTCTACCCCTATTTTGACACACAGGAAGCAGTCTTGGGAGAATGAAGATTTGGAGGGGCAAATGAGCACCCAATCCAAAAATTCCACTTGGGCTGGAAAGTAGATAGGCCAGGATTTCCAAAAATCACACTTGGGAACATTTTAGACTCCTGCAGGTGCCTCAAAATAGCCTCCAAAGTGGCGCGACACATATAGGGAAAAAGCAGCTTCACCTTCGTTTCGCGAAATTTCGATTCGCAACTTTCTCCAAGTGGGCTCGCTCATCTACATTTCATTTTTTTCAGCAACTAAGGCAAAATTTAAAGATTTTGGCTTCTATCCAAGTGGCAAAGGAAGGAAAACGGTCACCCAAGCCATTTTTCATCTTTGTAACGCTGCACCTGTAGCTAATGTTTGGCTTTCCATCTCCATTTTGTAATGATTTGAGAAACTCCCCAACTGTTGGGCGTTCTATCTCCTCATGGCATGTTCTATTTATTGTATGCAAACCATTTGCAAAGGCTTGGTTGGCTTGTAATTTCTAGGAGAATGTGGGAAAGAAACTCTATTTCTTCATTGTATATTTTGGCAGAGGATTAATGAAAGGCAACGGCTCTCTTTCATGAGATTCATGTGGTTGTGAGTGTAGCAAATGTGTCTCTTATGTTTCAAATGTATTTAGTTATGTTTCATAGTTCATTTCATATTCATTTCCAGTGAAATTTTCTAAGTTAGATAAGGTAGAATTCAATTTTATTGCTCTGTCTGTGGGAAAATTTCATGTTCAATGTTCTTTCATCTATTGAAAAGGATTCATGTACTTATGCCCTTTTCACTCTCCTAAGCAATCTCTCCATTCCGTGTTATTTCAAACTAAATTGCTAGACTTTCCACCTGTCTTGCCTCATGAATTGATCTGTGCCTTTGTATTAAATTATCTATTCATTGTTGTCTGTTGGTCCCATACCATCCCAGAAACTAAGTCATTCATAAAAAATTTCTTCTTTTATCCATATTTACTTACTAGCCTAAGATCAATATTTCACTGCAAGTCATCTCAGATCGTTTAATTTAGCTATTCACTGAGCATGACTCAGAGAGAGCCCTCTCCTGTTTTGGTAGGGCTAGCTACCAGACTGAGCGTGGTTTGTGGTTACCCTGAATTTTGCCATTCCTTCAGCCTAAGGCAGATTTAGGTGCTAACAAGCCCAACCACTCTAGCCTACCCTAGAAGAAACTAAAAGTCTAGGAGAATTGAAAAATATATGTGTAAAGATCCCCCTTCTCCAAGAAATAAGATATGTTCCCATTTACAATCAGTTGATTAAGGAGAAATGCTTCAAGCATCCAAGAAGAAGAAAAAGGGATTCCCCTACCATTAATGTCATTGGGCGGCTATCCGACTTAATTTTTTGGTAGGTAATATGTCGAAAGTATTTGTACCCTCAAATACCTGTCGTAGATTTGCACATCAATGGCACCATCATCCCACACACTTTAATCAATCTTGGGGTTGCGATTAATGTGAAGACCAAGGACACCATGCTCAAGCTTAACCTCCAACGGTCATTAAGGAAGACCACAATAGTTCTGCAACTTGCAGATTGTTCCACAACCACCCCTGAGGGAATTGTGGAAGATGTTATGGTCTCCATTGACTCCTGGGAGCACCTTGCAGATTTTCTACTTCTCTAGCCTAAGGCTAAGCTTACTAGTTACCCTCTCATCCTTGGGAGGCCATGGTTGGCCATAACCGATGCTTACATTAGCTATAGAGCTAGGAATATCACCATCAAGAATGGGCATATGTCTAAGAAGTTAGTCCTATACCCTCTTGCTCAAACTTCTCTAGAGCATGATTTACCTTTATGGTTGGAGGAGGAGGAAGAAGATGAGGTTTATTCTGCCAACTTTACGCTTTAGAAGCAACTATGGGAGGAGGACAGCAAGATGAGGATGGCTTGATTGAACACCCGCTCCAAAGTCCAACTCCTTGTTCATTACCATTAGAATAAGAAGTAAGGGAAACCCAAAACAATCATCTAATTTATTTATGCTTGACCTATTCCAACCCACTGTGTCAAAACCATAGCATTTGGCCCAGAGAAAACCTTGAAAATTAATCCCTTTCTGCTCCTCAAGAGGAGAAGCTATGAAACATGTTAAAATAAAACCTAGAAGCCTTTGCTTGGAGTTACAAGGAAATAAAGGGAGTACACCCCTCAGTGTTTACTCACCACATATACATCAAAGAAGGTTGCAAGCCAGTTCGACAACCAAAAAGGAGGATGAATCCAGCTCTTAAAGATATAGTTAAAGAAGAACTTCCAAAACTACTAGATGCATGATTCATTTACCCTATGTCCGAGAGTGAGTGGATCTCCCTTGTAGTGTTAGTTCCCAAGAAAAATGGTAAGTGGAGGATTTGTGTCAACTACAGGGAGTTGAACAAAGCCACAAAGAAGGATCGTTTTCCTCTACCATTCATTGACCAAGTGTGCTATATGGACTAGCAGGGATTTTTTTTTTCTTTCCTAGATGGATTAATTGGGTACAACCAAATCCAAATTTGTCAAGAAGACTAGAATAAGACCACATTCACCTATCCTTGGGGTAATTTTGCCTATAGGTCCTTCCTTTTGGCCTATGCAATGCTCCTACCACTTTCCAGAGAACAGTCTTGAGTATTCTCACCGAATTAGTCCATGATGCAGTAGAAATTTATATGGATGTTTTTACACCTTATGGCTATGATTTTCAAGAAGCCCTAAACAACCTAGGAAAATTACTACACAAAGACATTGAAATGAACCTGTCTCTCTGTCCTAAAAGATGTGAATTCTTAATGACTGAAGGGACCATGCTAGGTCATTCAATATCTCAGCAAGGACTGTAAGTGAACCCAAACAAGATAGCCATGATCCAAAGGGTCCCACCTTCGCAAACGCAGAGAGATGTCAAGAGTTTCTTAGGGTTAGTTGGATACTATCGAAGGTTCATAAAGGACTTCAGCAAGTTGGCCTCTCCTTTATTTGGGTTTTTGGCCAAATATTCTGAGTTTATATGGTCAAAAAGGTGTCAAGAGGCCTTAAACATTCTAAAGGGTAATTTAACCACTGCACCAATTCTCCAAGGCCTAAACTGGGCCCTCTCCTTTCATATTCATGTTGATGCCTCAAACAAAGACATAGGAGTAGCCCTAGGATAGGTAGAAGAGAAACCACCTCATGCCATCTATTTTATCAGTAAGAACTTGTTAAAGTCTGAGCTAAATTATATTGTGACCGAAAAGGAACTCCTGTTTGTTGTGCATTCATTAAACAAATTCAGGCATTACATTACAGGCTATTAAACATTTGTGCATACTCACCATGTAGAAATCAAGTATTTAATGAACAAACGAGATGTGAATGCTCGAATTATAAGATGGTTTCTTTTATTACAACAATTTGATCTAAACATTGTTGATAAGCGTGGTAAGGAAAATGTTGTTGCAGAATTTTTATCTACGGTGAATTTTCTTGTAAGTGAAGAAGGAATGGTGGATGACCAGTTACCATACGAGCACTTGTTTTCTATTTCAGTTCACTCTCCATGGTGTGCTAATATAGCAAACTATTTGGTATCAGCACAATTCCCACCAAACTTGCCCTCCAAAAATAAGAGAAAGATAATCAGGAAAAGCGCCCCCTTCACCCAAATTAGGGGCAATATTTTCAAACTTGGCCCAGATCAAATCTTGAGAAGGTGTGTAAGGGAGGACAAATTTTTTGACATCCTTCTAACTTGTCATGATGGGCCTTGTGGAGGTCACCTTGCAGCAAAGAGGATAGCATTCGAAGTGTTACAAGAAGGCTATTATTGGCCCAGTCTTCATGACAATGTGAAAAATTAACATGGTCAGTGTGATCAGTGCCAGAGGATGGGAAAGCCTACTCCAAGAGATGAAATGCCCCGATAGCCTCAAGTAACTTTCGAGCCATATGACAAGTGGGGCGTGGGATTCATTGGGCCTATTAACCCTCCTTAAAAGCAAAAATAGTACATTATTGTGTGCACTGATTATTTGACTAAGTGGGCTAAAACCAAGGTAATTAAGGCAACAAGAGAAGAGAAGGTGGTTGAGTTCCTAAGGGAAAATGTATTCTACAAATTTGGGTACCCTAGAGAGCTAGTCACAGACCAAGGCAACCAGTTTACCTCCAACATGATTGAAGAACTACTCAGCCATCACAAAATCAAGCATAGGACCTCCACTCCCTATCATGCACAAGCTAATGGGCAAATGGAGGTGACCAATAGGGCATTGGAAGGCATCTTAACCAAGGTAGTGAGCAGCAATAAGAGGGATTGGGCAGAAAGACTAGTTGAGGCCACCTAGGCCTATAATACCACATGGAAGACCACAAGTGGATTTACACCCTATGTGTTGGTCTATGAGAAAAATGCCTTGTTGTCCACTGAATTTGAATATAACACATTAAGGATGGTAGCCCAACTAGATTTCGATCTTAGTCATGCATAGAAAGAGAGATAGTTCCAATTGAATGGCTTGGATGAATTCAGAATGCAGGCCCTCCTACACATAAAGATAGTTCATCTTCAGAGGAAGATTTAGCATGATAAACATATTAAGGAGAAAAAAATTTAGGAGGGCAATTGGGCATTGTTTCAGGATTCTTGGTATAAATACTTGAAGGGAAAGGTAAGGACAAGATGGCTCTGACCTTATGTTGTGGAAAGCTCCCATGATAATGGTTCAGTGAAAATTAGAATTATAGATGAAGAAGTCATTACATTACTTGTTAATGGGCACCAATTGAAAATTTACAAGATACCTTTATCAAAACAAGAGTTCATTGACAATATCAACAAAACACTGATGATGGTGGAGCAAGTTTCAGCTCCTCCCTCATTGATGGTTTTGATTTTGTTTGGTGCTGGAATTCAAGAGTAGATGGATAGGACAAGGTATTTCAGGCCATTGGGCTATGGAGTCAACTGAGGACGGCTTCACTGGATCAGGTTGATTCAACAAAAGAGAGCTTCACAGGGAAAGATAGCTAAACAAGATATAAATGATAACTTGAAAGGATGAAATGGTCTTGAAAAGGAGGAAGGGAAATTAAGAATCCTTCAACAAAGTTCAAGATGAGGCAAAGTGGGTGATCATTAACAAAAAATAACTAAGATTTTTTTTGATAAATGGCCACAATGATAAACTAAGAAGTAGGGAGCAATTAATAATTTCCTACCTATGATAGCTTAGAAGAAAACATTAAGAATATAAATGATTTTAAAGACAGAATGCAGTAAAGCACTTTCTGAAATATACTTTTTCATTTATTAGTTAGATATAAAACACATGAAATATTTAAACAAGAGAACTATAAAAACATAAGATGTATAATACTTATTTGTTTCTCCTTTGACACAGGAATCCTGTAAAAGTCCTTTGCTTTATTACTTTGTCCATCCAGCCATAGAATAGTTGTTCAACAACACTTCTATTCCAAAATCAAGAGTTTGCAAAAATGTCTCAGAATCCACACCTAGTACTTCAAATGAAGAAGTACTTATACAAAATTTACAACAAAATATCTCCTAACTGAGAGAGATATATTATAGTAAGACTAAATATATTTTGCATGAATGTAGAGAAAGATGGTCTCGAAAGTAGAAACTGAATGTAAGCTGCTTGGTTGTTGTCCCTGCTTTTATTGAAGGAGTTGGAGGCAGGCCCTATGATTGTGCATCTTGATGTCTTGCTCATAATTCTGTGCTAGCTTATTGTTTTGATCTTTTCACTGATACTCTTTTACTTGTGACTGATACTCTTTACCTGCTTTACTATCATTCATCCATTTTTACCAAAATTAACTATGGTAAATACTTCAATTAACTTTTTACCATGGTAAATCATAAGATGTTTGTCATGTCATTCCACCAATCATCTCTTGGTATCATAGTCCTTGTGATATTTCTGTATATTTCATCTGCCTCTGTGTATTTTACAAAAGTTTTTTGTACTAGAAACAAGTGTTTCAATTCATGCTCAACATAAAAGAGGTTCTCCAAACTATCATAGAGAACTCTTCCTGTCGGTAATGCCTTGGGTCCAGATGAACTAGAAGAGAAACTAGCTTGGTTATTTGCATACTGATGTAATTTGCTGACATAATCATCTTTCCTCATTAACTTATCATTGATGACTAAAGGACTTGGAAGTCCTTTACTCTGCAAGATGCCAAATTTTTCCATAAATACATTTATGTCTTCCTGCATATTCTAACATTTTCGTTTCAGGTTTTGCATTAGAGTTATTTTAGTCAACACTTTCTTTACTTCAAGGATGGTTCTAGTCCTATCCTCAATATTTGGCTACTCCAATTGATACCTATTTCTATTGTTTAGAAAGTTTATTAATCTGATGGCCTCTTCAATCTTGCCTCCTAATTCTTGCCTGGTTTTTTCAATCTCTCGCAGAGCAGCTTTCACTAAGTAAATCTCTTCAAATATGATTTGAATTGATAACCAAACATCATTGATGGATTGAGTGATGTTGATCCATAATATCTTTCTGATGTCAGTTAAAGAATTTTCAAATGTGAGATCTTTTTCCAACGTTTTTACTTGTTGAGCCAAGCCTTTTTTCCAAGCCTTTTTTTCCTCACTTCTTTAGCAAAATTGATTTTTGACACATCATACTTTTGTTCTAAGGTAATGAATTTCTCCTTTATCTTTTGGAGTTCAGTGACTTGGAGCTTCATTTCCTTGATGGATTTGATTAATTCTTCTATGCTTTGAGTTGAGGTTCCTACCTGTGATGTACCTGTACCTATACTTGTTACTCCAATAGTTTCAGCTACTACTAAAGGGACATTTGGTGCTAGAGCAGTTTCCAACGTTGAAGGGACTACTGTGGAAAGCACTGGTACTACATTTTGAAGCTGAGAGCTCGACTCACTTTGCCTGCTTTGTAGTGTCTTCTCTACTTCTTATTACGTTTCCTTCACTTGCTCATTTAGCTTTAAGACCAAGTCCATAAGATCTTCTTCATTCTTCTTTTCAATTACTTCAGCAGTTTGCAGATCCATAAGTGGTGGCAATTTCAGCTGCTTTCTCAGTGCAGCTATATCTTCATTCTTTTTCTTTATTAGTCCTTTTGCATCTTTGACATCCTTTGGGTTATGGCCGAATCCAATAATCAAATATTCCAATGATTTGATTCTATTGTCCTTTGCCTATGAGGAGGCTCTTTCTAGTTGTAATTGAGAAGTGGTGTTGTTAAGTGAATTCCCTAGCCTATGCGCCATCATGGCCTTGCTTGTCAATGTGGAATAAACCATTTCCCTTATTTTCTTATACAATTATATTTGATGTATGGGGTGAATATCTTTGTATAAGACCTCAAAATTAGTTTTGAGGTAGTCTACATTTGATTTGGGTTGTTGTACTGTAGGCCATAGAAAACTCATTTTCATTTTTCCTTCTTTGATGTCATAAGCTGACATCAACCTAGTTTGATTAGTAGGGGCGATCTTTAGGTATTGCGTTTATGCTTGAGCCTTCAACTGTTCATTTTTGGCCTTTATCTCCTTAAATTTTCTTTTGATGTCTAAGGTCTTTTTAGATGAAGACTTGAAAGATGAAACTTCGACACTCTGTTATCGTTCAAGCTCATGTATTTGTGAACTAGAACGTGTCTCACCTATTGGGGATGTGTGTAGATTGTCTCCTCCTTCTTTTCTTAAACTCCCTGTTGTTTCTTGAAAAACTTCTTCCTCTGAATGTATATTTAGCTTGTGCCTCTTAGCACTAGGATGGTCTGAAGGACCACTGGAAGGGGTAGCTACTTCTCTGTCTTTTTTTAAGATTTTTTCCTCACTCAGAGGAGTCTGCAAAACTGGAGGGTCTCCCATATTAACCTGGGGTAGATGGGACTGTGGTGGAGCCTATTCTTCAAAGATTTCAGGTTGCTTTGATATGTCTGGTTGTTCTGATGGTGGAGTACTAGTTCCCTGTTCTTTTCCCTGTGGTGGTTCTACAAGGGGTGCACTAGTTTCCTTTGAGTGCCTTGAGAAATCTCTACTGTAGAGGTGCTAGTTCCTCGTGTTGGCTTCTGAGCAGTTCCAATTGGCACCTATTCACAATAGTCAAGGTCAAGTCTCTTTTCTAGGTCTTTCATCACATTCTCTACATTGACCTGCTCACTATCCATCTCAACTAGAGTTCCTTCCCTCCATTCATCCATATTTTCATATTTCTCTATTTTAGGAATTTTGTAATGAAAATATGGTGACATCTTGTTTTTCATTCTCCTATCACAAATGAAACCTTGTGGGTCATACCTCCAAACAAAACTTTTCTTTAATCTGAATCTTTCTAGGATTTCTTCTACTTCTTTGCCTACTTCTCTATTGTTGCAGAAAAATGGGCCTAAATGATATTTAATTCTCAATTGTGCTTTCTTCTTGGCCTTGGTAAAGTGAATCTGATCTGAGTTTAACATTTGCCTATAATACTCTAATGCAAATAACCTCGTAGGAACATATTCTGGTAGCTTGAATGGAGGAAGTTCACAACCATATATTATGATCTCTATGTGATTTTGGTACAAGTACCAGTCACCTATTTTGTACTGCTTGGATGGATGAAGGATTATTTTGATTTCATCCCTAATCCTAGGAGGAGGACTTCCTGTCAGCATGGTGGTTACTGGGTGGACAAATTGGTCAATGAATTCATTATATGAATAAGGACAAGTAAGTGAAGAGTGGAATAGAAGTCCAAAAAATGACTAATCTGGGATTACCCTTTGTATCAAGTTTATTTACAGAGAATGGGAACTTGTCGGAGTGATAGTAAATGAAAAGTTGATATATGAAGATGGAATATTTGAATACTTTTTCATTTTCCAACCTCATGAACTGGTCATGGATTTTCTCAAGAATGAATATAGCATAGTTATACTTGACAGCAGGAGACTGAGCAGGTGTAAAAATGGACATTAAAACTAGGTTCAATTTATCCACATACTCACTAGTATTGAAACCCATGACTGCAGCTATCATATCAACTATAATTAGACTTGTCTATTTGAAGAAAACTGACAAATTGGGAGGGGGATTTTTGGGTTGATGCTGCTTATCCATGAAAGTCTAGCAAAGGCGACTGAGTTCAAATTAAGACAATTTAGATTATTTCTCTAGCAAATCTCCGAGGGAAATGGGGGTGAGGTCTTGACTAGGATGAAACTGAAGCATCTCATCGATTGAGTTTGCAGTAATTATGAGGAGAATAGTTTGATTGTGGGACATTACTGCTTTGAGGTTGGGATCATAATTGGCGTGACACTGATGGATAATGTCAGGGAAAATGTGCATGGAGGGAAGCATGTACATTAGGAGATTTGATTCCCATAGTCCTATGCTATCATGGCCATTCATGTAACTGTCCCAGCATTGGCAAAATACTTTCAAGTGGTATTTGTCGGTATCCAGGTCTTTTATTTGAAAATCTTTATCTACTATAGGCAGATAATCCAAATCACAGTGAGGGGTAGTGATAGGTGCTATACTGAGGGCTACGAGGCTTCCATTCTGGTTCTTGTGGATTCAGATAGCAAATTAGGGGTTTTAATTGAAATTGGTGAAAACAGAGGGTCCGAGTCTTGAATTCCAAATTTAGCAACTGAATTATAATGAAATTTTGGTTTTTCAAATTAATTACAGAGGAAAGTAGGAATTCACAGGGCTTCTGGATGGCAACTTGTAAATACCAGTTTTTGGTGACGGGAAATGGAATCTAGGTTCATTGGGTGCAAATGGCAGACTTGAAGAGGTGTAAAACTACAAGATTGAGGGTGGCTAATGGTTGGGTGTATGAGCTGGTCGACTTCAACATTCAGGATGCATGCATGCGTTCATAGAAATAAGGACGAAAACTCTTTAACTTTGTTTTTTATACAAAGTCAAAGCTTTTGGAGGGTTTAGGATTTGGACAGATGATGCCAGTAGGGAAGTGATTTGATATTTTGTCGATAGTGGGAGGCGGTAATCATTTTTCATCACACCGCTAGTGTAGGTGAGGTGGTATTTGGGTGAGACCGTGCCATTCTATAAAACGTTTGACACATAGCACAAGCACTATTTACAAAAACACTCGCCATCGCACACTAAAGGTCGACCATGGAGCTTGTGCGATATGCACTATGACCATCGGATCTGGGGGATCTGATCGGATGACTGTCGGGGAGTTGAGATGACTAGTGTTTAATGGTGGGGGCCCGATGGTAATTAAAATCTTTTAATTACATCGGGGGTGGCCTGATTGGTTGAAGTTACTAATTAATCATGAAGATTAATTAATTCTTTTATTAGCTTGGTGGGGGTCGGGGTTATTAACTAATCAATGATTGACTAACCAATCTCGTTTATTGATTTATTATGGTTGTATTTAACCGAGGGGTGAGATATGTAAAATTTGGGGTTTTCATGTATTTATAATAATATGGGAATGGGTAAATGTTATATAGGGGAATTATATAATAACATGAATTAGTAGTTAATATGACTTTGTGAGATGCACGCTAAGATAAAACATTTCCGAAAGTGTATTTCATCATATAACATTTATAACTTAGGCTAAATGAATATGAGGGTTTTGAGATATGGAAATGTTTTTAATTTTTACTAAGTAAAATAGAATTATATTAGTAAAAGCTTTATAAAGGGAATGAGTGACTTTATGAAGGAGTTCAAGCACTAAGGCATTATAAATTATTGGGCCGAGGGTTTGGTCCCTCCAAAAGTCAGAGAAATGCTCTGAGCCCCTCTAATTTTTGTAATTACCTTGGCACTTAGGTAATTACTGAAGATTTAAGGGAGATGAGTAGGGAAATTAATTATTTCTGACATTGCTTGCTTGATGTGCCTTCCATATGATACATGCCTTTGCCTTACGATGAAAGTAAAAGATTTACACATTTAGACTTATCATTCACCACATATTATTCTACAACCATCGTCTACTTACCATACCTACTTTAACCTAGCATTTTCACTTCTTTATTAGGGTGCACTTAGACTGGCAAACCCTTTTCAAACTTTGTTTTCTTTTACATGGTTATGCCCATCTATTTCTACACTTATTACATCCAAGGGCTTAGATTAAAGTTTTGAGCTCCTTTTTCACTCTACCTATCTACTTATCTGCCAAGATTACACTATTTGGTCAGATCTTTATTCTCTACTTCTAAAACATGAAATTGAAAATATGAACTAGTCAAGCTTAAATTGTTTGAATACTCATGAATTATGGCATAAGTGACAAGCTGTACACAATTTTTATTATACAAAAGTAACAAAGTTGTGGCATTTATATTTGCACACTTTCCTGGTCTTTTCTTTTTGTTGGGGTTCATTTTCTTTCATTTTTTTGACCTCTTTTTATTTTTTTCACCCTTTGATTTTTCTTTTAGGGTATACCCTCTATACATTTTTTAAATTTTTTATTTTTTACAAATATGGAAAACCTTTGTAACTAGTAAAGGTATGAACATATTTCAAAGTTAAACAAGTCAATCATGATATATGACACCTATTGGTATAGGGGCATAATAGTGGCTCCACATGGGGATGGCTTTCCCTGGCAGAATGTCAAGAACAATAGATTAGTGGCCTCTTAATGACTTTGACTATGCTCTACAATCTTCTTTTCCTTGCTGCTTTATTTTATGTATGACAGTGATAATTCTGAAGCTTAGGGCCTTCTCTTCGGGCTTCAACTCCAAAAATTTACTGTCCAATCACCACTATGACATTACAAAGGATATAATATGTACTGAGAAGAACATCGTAACATTAGTAAGTAGGATCAATGTAATGCTTTAACGTCCAACCATTGACTGGTCCTTCTTCAGCTTCTGTACCATCTAACTCTTTAAGAAAATATGCATTGTTTCCTTTGAAACTATAGATGATGTATGGTCTTTTCAATAGGAAGTCAAACTTCCCATGCTTCCCCTTGTCCTCTCTCTTGGAATCCCTAACACTTTATCTCCAAGGTAGAAATATTCTTCATTGTTTCTTTTATCAAATATCTTCTTAAACTTCTCTTGCAACACTTGGGATCTTTGATACATCTCCTCCCAGGTTTGTTATAAGTGGATAGTCTAGTTTAACCTTCTTTGAATATCATTAGGTTCCACTTGAGCTTCTTGGAGTATTTTCATGACAGGAACCCTTAGTGATGAAGGAAAAATAGCTTCCATGTCATATACTAAATCATAAGGACTGGTTCCAATGGATTTTTTGGTTCTAAGCCTGTCTGCCCACAAAGCATTTATTGGTTTTTTCTTCCAAGTTTTCTTATTTTCTTCCAATAGTTTTTTGATGATATTGATGAGACTCTTGTTGGAAGATTCTACCAGTACATTCCCTTAAGCATAGTAGGCCATTGAATGGCCCATGTAATGTGCTACTTATTACAGAAACTGATCATTTTCTTTTATTTGAAAGTTGCGGCATTATCAACAATGATTTCAGTGGGGCAACCAAACCTGGAAAAAATATTTGTTTCTAGGAAACCTATGATCATAATGTCATTGGCTTGTTGGGAGGGAATGGCCTCTATCAATTTAGTAAAATAGTCAGTGGAAGTGAGTATCCACTTGTGTTGGCCAAAGGAGGGTGGATTGATTTCCCCAATGAAGTCAAGACTCCATTGTTGAAAAGGTTTCACGGTGGAAATGGGTTTTAAGGGTAAGGGTAACAACTTTCTTTTGCCTTCAAATATTTGACATTTATGTCAAGAAGTTACAAATTTCTTCACATCTGCAAACAAAGTTGGCCAATAGAATCCAACCCTTAGGATTTTATCTACAGTTGAATTCCAATAGAGATGTCCACCACAGTCTCCTACATGAAATTCTTGGAGAGCTTTGTCAGTTTCATCTTTTAATAAACAATTTAATATAATTCCTTCATGATTTTTCCAAAAAGAGTATTATCTAAGATACAAAACTTTGAAGCTTTCATTTTCAAAAACGTGTTCTTCATTCTGGATAACCATGGAGGAGCTTCTAG
This sequence comes from Pinus taeda, assembly GCA_000404065.3. Lineage (NCBI taxonomy): Eukaryota > Viridiplantae > Streptophyta > Pinopsida > Pinales > Pinaceae > Pinus > Pinus taeda. The sequence continues at coordinate 19,294 of APFE030181703.1, forward strand.
GTTTTGTAAAACATAAATTACATTAGCATACAAAGGTGAGTCTGAAAATGCTTGGCTGATTTATGGAGTCGCCATCTCTTGCTTGTTATCTAGTTCATTTATGTCTAGGGCTTGACAATTATTTTCTGCCATAAGTTTGGCCAATCCATGAACTTTTATCAGTTTTGTAGGTTTTATCTCTATATCATACTCTAAGATAGTAGTCGTCCATTTATCTCTTTTACCATCAATTCCATCCTGAGTTAGGATGTCTTTGACAACTGCACTAGGAACATAGGTTATCACATGAGAGTACAATATGTAGACTCTAAAGTCTTTTATAGCTTTTACCAGTGCAAAAGCTTGTTTCTCCATTATTTTGTATTTTAATGATGCATCTCTGAGTGCTTTACTAAAAATTACTATAGGATTTTCACATCCACGATCATCCTTTTGTAATAAAACTGTTGCTATGGTGTGCTCTGATGCAAAATAAAAAATGATGAAGTCTCTATCAAATTGTGGGCTGGTGAGGACTGGTGTTTTGGTTAAGGCCATCCTGATTTCTTGAAATAATTGCTTGGCCTCCATTGTCCATTTGATACTTGAATCTTTTTTTAGCATGCCATTTAACAATCTAATGAGTTTAGCTAAGTAAGAAATGAATCTTCTTAAAAAAATTATCTTCCCTAAGAAAGCTTGAAGTTCTTTATTACTTCTTGGATGAGGTATCTATAGAATAACTTCGATCCTGGAAGGGTCAGTTCGAATGCCATCCTTAGAAATAATATGACCTAAAAGTTTACCCTCTTCCATACCGAACAAGGAATTATTTGGATTCAATGAAATGCCATATTTTATGCATTTTAAAAAGACTTGCCTGAGATGGTCTAAGTGTTGTGGATCAGATTTAGAAAAAAAAAAGTTAGATCATCTAGGTATATAACAAGAAAATCATGAATTTCTTTGGCAAAGGAAATGACCACTACCCTTTGGAAGGTTGCTCCCACATTTTTTAGTCCAAATGGCATTTTGATGTACATAAAAGTGCCCCATGGTGTTGTAAAATAAGTTTTCTCTTGGTCATCAGGATGAACCAAGATTTGGTTATATCCTGAAAGTGAAATTCTAGAAGAACCCACTACCCTTTGCAAAATGTGATCCATTTTGGGTAAAGGATAGTTATCTTTAAGAGAGACCTTATTAACATTTCTCAGATCAACACATAATGTTATTTCCCTAGTTTTCTTCCTAGTAGATACTAAGTTAAACACCCACTCTGAAAATCTAATAGGGTCAATAATCCCTACTTTGTACATGCGTTTGATTTCCTTTTCAATTAATGGTAATAACATAGGGTTAATTCTTCTGATTTTTTGTTTAAATGTCTTTTGATTCTCTTTCAGAGGTATAGTGTTCTGAATAATAGAGGTGTCATAGGACTTCAAATATTCGTAACTCCATACAAAGACATACTAGAATTCCCTCATAAGTTCAACATACTTTAGCTTCTAATTAGGAGGTAGAGATTTGAAAATTTTATCGTTTTTGGATTGTCGTGTGTTCCTAAGTTGTATTCTTCGATATCTACTTTTAATGGTTCTATTTTAGGTTTCTTGGGAATGTCAGTAGAGTCAAACAGATCTTCTAGAGGAGTCAATCCTTTAGGTAAATGATTGTCCTTTAGGTTGACAACCTCAGTTTCCTCTTCAATTATTTCATCTAGGTCCATTTTTTTTAGGTCTTGAATTTATTTTTGTGTGACTTTTGTGGGATGAAGAATATTTGATGAACTTTCCTCTGAAATATTTATTTCTAACTCATCTAGTTGATTAGAACCAATAAATGTATCAACATCTATGTTACTGTTAGAAAACTCTTCATCTAAAGTTAAAAAGTTATTGATTTTCTCATCACTATAAAAAACCTGCCAATTCTTCAGATTATCAGGGATGGCTGGTCTGTGCCTAATCGCAGCAGTAAACTGATGATTAGGTTGAAAAGGTAATTTGCAGGTGATGGCAAACATGGCTAGGCTGTGGGCTTGCAAGTTGTGTTTTCTAGGGATTGTAGCACGCTGAGTTTCCAAAAAAGTGTTGAGAATTTCTATGACTGTTCCTCTATAATATGCTAATCTAGGATCCCTAGTTAAGTATTTTCCTTTAATCTGTTTAATTATTATTTTCGAATCTCCTATGATAGACACTTTGATTGCTCCTAATCTTTTGACAGGTTTAAGACCCAACAAGAGAACCTCATATTCTGCTATGTTATTGGTGCACTTAAAATTTAATTTGTAGGCATGGCCTTCACCATGATTGTTTTCTAAATTGTACACCCAAACTCCTGCTCCTGCCCCTAGTTTATTGACTGAGCCATCAAATTCTAAATGCCAAAGGATTTCATGCTCATAATTAGTGTCTGGGGTAGTAGGAACTTATTTAGAAGTGGGATCTGGTTTTTCATTCTCATATGATTTTTCTTTGTTATCTGATATTTCCTGAATATGAACACTTTATTTTTCCTTTTTAATTTCTTTTGGTTCTACTGCTAAAACTTCTAAAGTATCAGAAGGATTGGTTTCTGCATTGTAAAGAATGAACGAGTCCATATCAAAGTGTATTGAGTAGATGGGGAAATTTTGGGATCTTTCCTGACTACTTACTACATATTTCATCAATGTTTCTTTGTATAGTTTCTTTGGTTGTCCAAAAAACTGATATGGTAGCATATGACATGTCCAATTGAAGTGATCCCTGAAGCTTAGCACCCCAGGATTTGGACAGTAACATGCCATATTTGGGTGGTATATCTGCTACCACTATATCCATTAAAATTGTTTTTGCAAGGTATTGAACCAATAAGACATGCACATATTTTATCAATCCTAAACATCGCACCTGACTAGAATAAAAAGAAAAAAATTATTTGTATGGTCTAGTGATGTCTAGGTCTAGCTTTTCCATTACAGACTTGGGCATGAGATTATGTGATGCCCCAGAGTCAAACATGGCATTGTGAAGAATCTTATCATGTATGTTTAAGCTCACATAGAAGGGAGTAATTCCTCCATCCAATGGTTTTCCATTCACTTCTGAGCCAAAGATTAATTCAGGCGGGTCATCAAAAAGATTAACTAAGTCTTTAGTTCTAGTAATTTTATATGATCTATTGATTTGGGTTTGGCAGGCCTCATGTTTAGCTAATTAAGATAATGGGACTGCAATTTTCAGCTTACCTACTTCAGTTTCTAGATTAAAGGGTTTTTTTGTTTGGGCCTTTAGATTTCGAACAATAGTATTCTCTCTGTTTTCAATGTTTTCTGTGTTTTTCTCCTTCTCAGGAATGGAATCATGATTTGTTGATTCTCCTAGATCAACCTCTCGAGGTTATTCCACAGTTCCATTAGAAGGAAGGGAAGTGGAGTGTTGTTTGTTGTTTGGTTGGTTATCAAAGATATCTTCAATTATGGGGTAAGAAGGGTTAGTGTTTGATATAGAAAGAATATGTACAAGTGTGGTCACTGTCTTACCTCTTATGGGCTGATTTGGAACCTTTTGCTTGTTTGTTTCAGGGACATCAATTCTCCTACTTCTTAAGTTGTACTGCTTATGCACCTCAAGGATGGTCATGTCATATCCTTCTCTAAAATCAAATGATTCCCATGATTGAGTTTGGAACTATTTAAGAATGTGGGCCTCGTGATCTTCTTGGTCAAGAAAAATTCTCCTTCATTACTAAGCCCCATCAAATTGATTTGATTATCTTCTTTTGGACCTTCAAAGTTGGAAGCTTCTGCATAGTTCTCCTAGAAAGAGGGTCTAATGATTTGGTCTGGACCATTCTTTCTAGTGTTCGGATTTTGGTTCTTCCGGAAATTAGGATTTCTCCTTATGTTGGTTTGTTGACCATCCCAAGGATCTTTCCTTTCAAATTGTCTCTACTCTATCTCCTAGTCTATCCATTCCTTTAATTATGGCATCTAGCTTTTGTTCGAAGGGTGAGCTTTCTTCCCTTAATGGTATCCTCCTTTCACTCATAGCCTTGGCTCTTTTAGATATCAGATTGGCTTCAAAACTGACTGCTATGCTTCACATATCTTCCAAAGTAGGGGGCTTTCGTTCTCTCAGCTGAAAAGCCATGTTAGAATCAAATCCATCTAGGAATTTGATTAAGGCTAAACCAGGTGGGGGTCTAATATTTTGAGGGATGGCCTTATAAACACTGTTGAATCTAGTGCAATAATCCTACATAATTTCTTGTGGCCCTCTTCTTAAATTTTCATATTCAGATAGAATCTGAAGGGGGTCTTTCTTTTTCTCCCATCGGTTCAGGAATTGTTGATAGAGAGTTGCTAGGCTGTCTATACTATTTGCTGCTAAACCTCTAAACCAGGTTTGAACTTCCCCAGATAAACTCTGAATCAATATTCTCATTTGCACATCATCAGTATCTATTTCATAAATTTCAAAGTAATCAGTCATCTTCTTGGAGTGTTACTGGGCTATATAGGTACCAGTACCATCAAAAGTAGTGATCTTACTTTGGTAATCCTGAGGCATGGCACCTAAGTTTGCTGGTAGTACTAGGGGGTATATCTGTTTGCCATTGTTGTAGGTAATGTTGAAACAAAAGCTGGGGTTGGAATAACAGTGGATGTTTGAGTTATGGATGGAGGGCTAGAAGCGATGGTCTGATGTAGAGTTATTTGAGGTTGAGATGTATGAGGAAATGATGATGAGCTTGCAGAAACAGTAGTGATTATAGAGGGATTAGGTGTTCTTTTAGTGGTAAGATCAGATTGTGGTTAGTTCTTCAAATATCTATCAATTGACAAATTGGCTGCCTGGAGCTTTAATTCTCGGATGAACTCTAGGTGTTGAACTAGATCAACTAATTCAAAATCGGATGAAGTCCTAAACAAAGAGGTTTCAAAATATTCGTCAAAGGGTTGGTCTTTGACGTAAATCCACCTAACAGGACAGGATGAAGATCTGAAGGTGCGTCGAGGACTAACAGAACTTTCTTGTCTTCAAAGAATTCTGGGGATTAGATTGGGTTCTCAAACACTTGTAGTGGATAGGGATCATGATTAGCTCTAGTGTAACGAGTACTTTCTGAAGCCAGATTTTTGGATTTTGTTTTGGTTTTTCTTAATTAATATCAAAACAACCTCTTTAATTCCTTTAATATGCCTTTAGTTTTAGGTTTAAAATGTCCTTAAGATGCTTTTTTTACTAAGAAATTGTCTTCCCCAGTGGAGTCACCACGATGTTATCACTCAGATTTTCCTTGAAGTTTTTTACAAGAAGATAAGGGGTCCAAGGCAACCATAAACCAACTTTTAAGTACATATTCTAGCCAATATATACTCAGAGAGGGCTCTCTCTTTAAGATTTAACTTTGTTTATGGGATATTAGGATAGTTAAGAAAGCTTGGGGGGCTTTGATTGTGTTTGGTGGTGGACTTCAAGAGCAGATGGATAGAACAGGGTATTTCAGGCCATTGGGCTATGGAGTCAACTGAGGATGGCTTATCTAGACCAAGTTGATTCAACAAAGGAGGGCTTCACAGGGCAAGATAGCTAAACAAGATACTGATAACTTGAAAGGATGAAATGGTCTTGAAAAGGAGGATGGGTAATTGAAAATCCTTCAACAAAGTTCAAGATGAGGGAAGGTGGGTGATCATTAACAAAAAACAATTAAGAATTTTTTTGTTAAATGCCCACAATGATAAACTAAAAAGCAGGGAGAAATTAAGAATTCCCTACCGGAGGGTTTCTGAGCAACTGCAACTGTTTCAGAGCTGGAAGTGGACAGATTACGGTTAGTAGCACTGTTGAGCAGGGTACAAGAGCTAACTATCCATATGGGTGCAGAGGGGTCCATTGGGACCCCCACCTATAAAAAAATAATCATGCAGAACCAAAGGCAACAAGCAAAGGAGGGAGTCAGAATCATGGGGAATGACAGGCTCAAGCAGAGTGGCGGGAGAAACAAGGAGAAGACACAAGTGGAAGACAATGAAACAAGCAGCAATAAAATAATAAAAGGCAAAGAAGCTGAGGGTTTGGAGGATAATGAAGACAGAAACGCTTCAGGACAAAATCTGACAGGAAACAAGGAAAAACAACAAGGAGCAGACAACAGGCGGGGGAACAAAGAGAAGGAAGGGGACACAAGCTCGAACCCCAAAAAAGAATCCACAACAAATGGTATTTGTAAACCAAGGAAAGCTGAAAGTCTCAGAGTTGTGATAACGGATCCAGAGATACAAGCCTATAGAGAGCACATGGAAAAACATGCCGTCATATGCAAGTTCATGGGAATGTGGCCAACTGAAAGAGCCTTTTGTCAGTGGATAAGACAACATTGGAAGCCCAGAGGAGATGTTAAACTACACTTGGGAGCCAAAGGTTTCTTTACAGTTGTGTTCACAAACCTGGAAGACAAGGACAGGATTTTCGATGGAGGCCCGTATTTCATGGCCTCAGCTGGTCTATACATGCGACCATGGAAACCAAACTTCGTTCCAGAGAAAGAATCTTTTACTCAGGTTCCAGTGTGGATCCGCCTATTCTCTCTCTCGATAGACTATTGGGGTCTAAATGCTCTAAAACAAATTGGAGATCAGTTGGGGACTTTCATCAAAGCCTTAGAGGCAACATTGCAGAAGAAATACACCTCATACGCAAGAATATGCGTGGAAATGGATGTATCAGGAGCACTGTATGAGGGGCTTTGGCTCGAGTATAGGGATGAGAATTATTTTCAGGCAATAGATTATGAGCAGATCCCGTTTCGATGGCGTAAATTTCATGAACATGGAAATTTAATTAGGGAATGCCCCATGAACAAGAAGGAGGAGGAAGCTAAAACAGAACAAGGAAATAAGGGCAAAGACAACTTTATAACCCCGAAGTCAAGGCAGAGAGCCAACAGAAGAAGGGAAAACAGGGTAGGAACAGATAGAAATAACAACAACAATACCTTCGAAATCTTGGATTTGGAGACAGATTCAGTGGAGACACAGAAAACCAAAGTAGAAGATAAGGAGTCGAGAGACAAGGAGGAACAAATGAGGAAAGAAGAGGAAGAGGACAAGAACAACAACGAAATCCAAATGAGGGAGCGACCAGAAAAGTCGGAGGAGGATACAGACATGCTGACCAGTGATGGGGGAAGTGAAGAAATTGAGCTGGAGGAAGCTTTAGCTCAGGCAGGGTTGAATCTACCTATCATAGTGGAGAACTGGAAAAATCAAGGTATAGAAACTGTATTGGAAGAAGAAATCAAAACTATCAGTGATCTATTTACAGCAAGGCAGGAAGCAGAACTAGAAAGGCAACATAGGAAGCTAGGTGTCGCAAGGGGAAATGGGTTCCACCCAAAGAGTCTTCTATGGAACTCATCAATCTCAAGGCACAAGAAGAAAAGGGGCTGAAAGACAAGCAATGAAGCTCTGCAAGAGCTAGGAATTCTAATGATCAACTCAGGAAAGATGAAGGCTCTTAGCGCCTTCCCGTCCTTTCAATAAAACCTCAAAGTTTGTCATGAAGATCATATCTTGGAATGTAAGAGGGCTAAATAGCCAAGCAAAGCATAGACTACTGAAATGCAAATTCCAGAAATATAGACCGGAAATCATGTTCTTACAGGAAACCAAATGTAGCAGTTCTAGTATGGCAAGGATCACCAAGAAGATAGGAAGGCACATAAACTTTCTAGAAGTTGAGAGTAAGGGCAGAGAAGGAAGCCTAGCCACACTGTGGGACACAAGAGATATTCAAATATTATCTGCAGAAGCGAACAAGCACTTTATTGCTGTGGAAGCTCAACCCACAGGTAACTCTGAATCATTTTTATGTATAAATGTTTATGGACCACAAAAGATAGAAGATAAAATTAGTTTTCTGAATTCCTTAAATAGACTTATTCTTAGGCATCCAATGTCCAAATGTATTCTGGGGGGTGATTTCAACATGATAACATCCCTTCTAGAGAAGAAAGGAGGTCTAAGGAAACTTAACAGAGATGCGGAGTCTTTCACTAGTTTTATTGAGAACGATAAATTGGTAGACATTCATACCAAGAATGGCAATTTCACATGGAATAATAGAAGAGGGGGAAATAGAATGATAGCCTCTCGCTTAGATAGATTTTTGATTTCGGAGAGCATCACAATGGATGGTATCCTGGCAGAGTTAGACATCCTTCCCAGTGGAGGGTCGGACCATTGGCCAATATCGCTCATAGTTGCTGTTCAGGGTACACCAAGGAATAAACCCTTTAGATTTGAAAAATTTTGGTTGGATCATCCCAACTTCCTTTAGCTAGTAGAGAACTGGTGGTTAGAACCTCTGGAAGGTATGGGATCCAAAATGTTTAATCTGCAGAAGAAATTAAGACTTATTAAAGACAAGATAAAAGAGTGGAATAGAACATTTTTTGGAGATATCTTCAAGGAGAAAACCCTTATAGAAGATAAGTTGGAACAAATTCACAGAGAGTGGGTAGCTGGGCAAAACAGTGAGGAGGCTATAGAACAGGAAAAAGCTCTAACTCAACAGTGGCATAGTTGATGTCAGCAGGAAGAAATTCTCTCGAGGCAAAAATCAAGAATCCAGTGGCTAAAAGAGGGAGAGCAGAACACACAATTTTTTCACAGATCTGCTCTCGATTACAGAAGTTCAAACAAAATTCTTGAGATGAGAAATGGAAATGGGGAGTCAGTGAAGAATCACCATGATATATCAGATATTCTCTCAGCTCATTTCAGCGCCATAGCACAGGAACCACAGATAAATAGAGGGGAAGCCATTAGGGAACTTCTAAAAGCCATTCCTAAAGCTGTCACCTCTGAGCAAAACTGGGCCCTCAGTAGGGAAATCACATTGGAAGAGGTGGAGGAAGCGGTCAGAAGTATGCCAAATGATAAGGCCCTTGGGCCGGCTGGGTTCACAATCAATTTTTACAAGGCTTGCTGGGATATTTTGAAGAAGGACGTGTGGGATGTTGTAGAGGACTCCAGACGCTCGAGAACCATTCTCAAATCCATTAATTTGACCTTCATAGTGCTCATTCCGAAGGTAGAGGAAGCCAACACTCCTGAAAAGTTCAGACCTATTGCTCTTTGCAATGTTATCTACAAAATAATATCTAAAGTTATTGCCAACAGGCTGAAGCCCATTCTTTCAGGAATCATCTCCGAAGACCAATTGGGCTATGTAGAAGGAAGGCAAATATTAGATAATATTATACCTTCTCAAGAGCTGATCCACACTCTCCATTCAAGGAAAAAAGCAGGGATGTTAATGCAACTTGATTTATCAAAAGCTTATGACAAGGTGAGCTGGAATTACCTTGAAGCTATTCTGGACGCTTTCGGATTCTGCAAACATTGGGTCAACTGGATCCTTGCCCTCATAAAATCATCAAGGTTCTAGATCTTAGTTAATGGAGCCCCATCTGAACCATTCTCACCATCGCGAGGAATAAGACAGGGTGATCCTCTATCCCCTTTCTTATTTGTCATCCTCATGGAGGGTCTCAGCAGAATCATAGCCAAAAAAAAAGCTGAAGGGGTGATCAAAGGTCTTCAACCAATCCCGTCTATCCCTGCTACCACCCATCAATAGTTTGTGGATGACACTATGTTACACGGCAGCCCCACAGTGAAAGAAGCCTTGGCCTTCAAGGGAATCTTAGATCTCTTCAGCAGAGCCTCAAGAATGGAAATCAACTACTCCAAATCCACGATTTTCTTCTTCAACACTCATCAAGAAATTCAGGCTCACCTTTCTCAACTTCTAGGTTTCCGGATAGGTGGGTTACCTTCAAGATTTTTAGGAGCACCCCTCACTCTCCGACCTTGGCAGAAAGTGCACTGGAAAAATATCATAGCCAACATGGAAAATATATGCAAACACTGGACGCACAGGTCGCTCAACTTTGCCGGAAGATTAATCCTCACCAAGGTTGTGTTACAGGCTATACCGCAGTACTTATTATCCATGCTACCGGCTCCCAAGGGGATACTTCTACAAATCAGAGCTATACAGAGATCTTTTCTTTGGAGTGGGAATGGGGACAAGAGAAAATGGGTGCTCGTAGCCTGGAACAAATTATGCAAGCCGAAATATATGGGGGGACTAAATCTAGTGGATCCTTCAATCATCAACATGACTTGCGGTGCAAAGCTATGGTGGAGATGGATTAAAGAGCTCAATCTGCCTTGGGCTAGACATTGGAAATATAAATACATCCCAAACTGCAATCATCAGGATCTCATAAGATTTCAAGAGGTTCCAGAGGGCTTGCCCATATGGAATCTTTCCAGACAACACCGGAGCCTAGTGCAGGATAATTGCTTCTGGGAGATATGCAATGGAAGGTTGGCCCTGTTTTGGGAAGATGCATGGCAACAACTCCCAAAATTGGATACCCCAGAGCTAAGCTATCTCAAACAGATCAATCCGAATGAAGGAAGAAATAGAGCATGCCATTACTGGGATCAAAGCAGCAGAGATGCAAACTAGAGAGAATGGATACATCTCAACGGGGACAACAACATTGAGGGAAATGAAAACATAAAACAACTCAACAGTCAGATTCTCAAAAGAAAGATAAGTAAAACCGAGGAAGAAGATCAGCTAAGATGGGGTATGACAGGAAATGGAATTTTCTGATCCAGGTGGATATTGGTGGCCACCTGCCAAGTCCATCTGGACCCCCATCATTGTCTCTTTCAGCATTTTCAGTTTCCTTAATTATAGCACAACTTACTATTTTTAGCAGTTTTTCGGGTCCTGAACTTCCGGAGCCGTTTTGAGGCCCTAAACGACCTTTTTTGGGGAATCCGGGGGCAACACGGGTCCATGCAATGGACCGATGTTGCCCGTTCCAATAATGGTAGTTCTCGGATAGATCTTTCTAACGAGCTATCATACGCGTCAAACGGAGATCGTATGCCAAAGTTACGACCCCGGGAAATTGATGTACCAATTTACCCAAAACGGGGCCCACAATTTGGCGTTTCATCTTCTAAGGGTCGGTTTTGGGAATGTGAAGGGTTTTCCATTGTTTCTCAAAAATAAA
>APFE030181703.1:30392-70414 GCA_000404065.3 Pinus taeda
CCCCAACGAGGTCAGGATATAAGGAGTTAGGGCTTGAACTGGTCGAACCTTTGCAAGACCAGCCTCGAAAATCCTGATGGCCTCCAATGGCGGATGAGAAGAAAGATGAGGGAGCAGGAGATGCTATCAAAATCTTGCTCGAATAAGCGCTCGAGTGGCAACGGAATGCGATGATGGACAGCTTTGCGCAGATTCTTCAGCGGCTACCTAGAGGTGATGCATCGGCTTCCAGCAGCGACTCTGGAAACGCCACGCCCTTTAAGGTACAAGTTAATTTTGAAATACCCATCTTCAAGGGTAACATAGATGCAGATGCCGTAGATAAATGGTTAAATCTGTTAGATGGGTATTTCTCTGTTCATGAGTTTTCAAGTCGGGAAAAGATCGTTTTCGCTCTTCTCAAAGTAGCCCCCCACGTCAAAGACTGGTGGGAAACCTACTGCGAGCAGAAGGATGAAAGTACAAGCTCACTATTTTCAGCCGCACCCACTTGGAATGACTTCCGAAATGCCATGGAGGAGCAGCACTACCCTATCAAAAGCTATGAGGACAAATACATCAGATGGACAACACTGCGGTAGGGACGAGACCAAGATGTTCCAGAGTTCACAAACATTTTTCATACCCTTTGCACACAGTTGGGTATCAAAGATTCTGAGCGGCATCTGGTACTCAAATACCGCGGTTGCCTACATAGATACATCCAGGAAGAGATGGAGTTCTTGGACATCTCCTTACTCGGCACAGCATACCGATATGCTGTCAAAATCGAGCAGAAGTTCAAACAGAAGAAGCGAGACTTTGGATCTGCAAATCCGAAGCCCAAAGGACAAAGCCAAGGCGGGTTGACCCAAGACAACCCGTCGAAGCCGCAAGAAAAGAACAACACCACGAAGCCGAAGAAGGACACAGGAAAGTGGTGTGATTTCCACAAGAGTCCCACTCATAACACAAGTGAGTGTCGGAACAAGCAGTCATTGCTGGCCGAGTTGAAGGCTTCCGAATCAGATACATGTTCCGACCCTGAGCCAGAACCCGATAAGGGGAATGGCAAAGGGAAGCAGATCATTGATGTGGATCCCAGCGCCACTGTTGCCACTTCCAAGATCCAGAAGAATGAGCCCAAGAGCCATAGGAGGGGGAAAGTCTTTTCCACTCATAGATGTGGGTGAAGGGTTCGCCGCTGCAATTCATTGTCGACAGTGGCAGCCAAAAGAACCTTATTTCAGCAGAGGTCGTGAAGCGGTTGGGCCTACCGACTACACCACAACCACAGCCGTACAGTATCGGGTGGCTTCATGAAGGACGAGATCTCAAAGTTCGCCAGCAGTGCCGCCTTCCCTACAGCATCAAACCATTCACAGACGAGGTATTGTGTGATGTTACACCTCTGGATGTTTGTGATGTATTACTAGGCCAGCCATACTTGTGGAGGCGACATGCTGTGTATGAGTCAAGCCCTCGCGCTGTCATTATTTCTTTGAATAATTCATTATACAGGATACCGGAGGTAGCCCCACCTACCGCCACATCTTGATCACTGCTAAGAAAGGTAGCAAGCTCATATCACAGACCAGGAAATTCATCTGTATGGTTCACTCCCAAAGTAAGGGGAGGATCGTTGCTACATCCATGCCTACTGCAAAGGGTTCCTCCACACAGAAGCAGCAGCAAAGGGATACGGTCATGACAGAACACAAGAACAACTTCTCCTCACCCATAGGGGTACCACCCAAGCTTCAGGTGGGCAACAAAGTCTGGTTGCATCGACAAAAAGAACGCCTTACCAGAACCCATCAGAAGCTCAGACCACTCCAACATGGTCCTTACAGCAATTCCAAGCTTGTGGGGAACAATGCTTTGGAGCACAACATTCCTCCATTCCTTCACCTGCACCAAATGTTCAATGTGGACCGTCATCAACCATGCCTCCCACCATTACTGGACACATCAGACAGTGCAGAACAAGTTTAGCAGATGGAGGAACTCAACGCAATGGGGACCATTGCTTCCTAAGGGGGGAGGAATGATCCAGGTGGATATTGGTGGCCACTTGCCAAGTCCAACTGGACCCCCACCATTTTCTTTCTCAGCATTTTCAGTTTCCTTAATTGTAGCACAACTTACTATTTTTAGCAGTTTTTCGGGTCCTGAACTTCCGGAGCCGTTTTGAGGCCCTAAACGACGTTTTTTGGGGAATCCAGGGGCAACATGGGTCCATGCAATGGACCAATGTTGCCCATTCCAACAATGGTAGTTCTCGGATAGATCTTTCTAACGAGCTATCATACGCGTCAAACGGAGATCGTATGCCAAAGTTACGACCCCGGGAAATTGATGTACCAATTTACCCAAAACGGGGCCCACAATTTGGCGTTTCATCTTCTAAGGGTCGGTTTTGGAATTTGAAGGGTTTTCCATTATTTCTCAATAATAAATAGGCCTTCGAGCCTCATTGAAACAAAAGTTCGGAACAGTTCAGAGACATGTAGCCGCACATCTCTTCTCAGAGATAAGCTACCATAGTCCTAGCTGGTTTATTTCCAATTCTGGTTGTAAGCATATTTCGGTATTTCCCATTAATGAAATGAAGTGTTATTTTCGCTGCATCTCTTTATTTATGGTTATCGCATCTCTGTATTTATGATTATCTCTGTAATCTATTGCGTTCCTGTTTAAATCTGGATCATTTTCTCACTAAAAGAAGCAAGGGAAATGATAGTAAAGGCAGAACAGGAGGAAGCAGTGCCCTGGTGCAACAAAGTGTGGGATAGCCTTTTTTGGCCGAAAATTAAATCATTCCTATGGCTACTAATGAGGAACAAAACCCTGACTTGGGACAACTTGCGCAGAAAAGGGTTCGGTGGACCATCCAGGTGCCCAATGTGCTTAGGAGAAGAAGAAACTATAAACCACCTATTTAATTCCTATGAATGGGCTAATCATTTATGGAACTGGTTGGAGGAAATTCTACAAAAATAAGACCGTGACAGAGAGTCCATCCGAAATACGATTCTAAACTGGCAAAACAAATTTTCCAGAAACCAGAGAGTCATTAACATCTAGAAAGCCATGCCAGGCTTCTTATTGTGGACAATATGGAAAGAGCACAACAGGAGGTTCTTTCAGGATGAACACAGAAACACTAAGCATTCAAAAGTAACTATACTAACAAATATTAAGCAATTAATTCAGACAAAATGCAAGGTGGATCCCAATGAGAAGCCTTCGGCTCGGGACTTACAGATCTTGAGATGCTTTCAACTAGAAGCCAGCAACAACATAACAACGTCGAGACACCAGCAACAACCAAATTCAGAGGTCAACAGTTGGAATTGCCCGCCAGAGGGAGGTCTGAAGTTGAATTTTGATGGTGCGTCTAGAGGCAACCCCGGAAAAGCTGGCATAGGAGGTGCTATTAGGAACCAGGAGGGAGAAATTGTGCATCTTTACTGTAGGGCGTTGGGAGAAGGCACGAACAATGAGATGGAGTTCGCGGCGTTAGAACAAGGGCTAAGAATTCTAAAGAGTTTACAGAATAGTAATGCGGTGGTGGAAGGCGACTCGTCCCTAGTTATCTCAGTTGCTAAGAAAATTCAGGGAGGCACTCAGGCTTGCAAAGCTACGAGACGCTGGAGGCTAGCCAAGGTGACGAAGAACATTGCACAGTTAATTGGCGAAATGAAATGATTAGTCTTTCAAACGGTAAGGCATAAGGAAAATGGGCTGGCCGATTACTTGGAAAACTACAGCATTGACAACCAAGATAGGGGATGGGACAGTTGTTGGCAGTACGTGGACAGTCCGAGCCTTAAGGAGTGATGCTCACATCTGGCAAGAGAAGACGTGGGCAATTTAAACCGGGATTAACCGGGAAACAGCAGAATTTTTACGGCACCTCAAATGGTACAATCGGGAGATGATATGAGAGGTGAGAGTTGGCACAGGGCGAAAGGACAAGATCGGCAACAACATTTATGGCAACAGAAGGGGCACACAGATTATATCAACAATTTGATATATCGAAGGGACTACTGCAGCGGCCTCCTCAGCAGGATGGACTCTTGGCATGAATACAGTCATCTAGGTATAAGCAATATTTATTATTAGATTTGGAGGCATCACGCAGCATTCATAGCCATCAACAGGAATGATGATGATGGTACTCCCATGACATCTTGGGAGGTGAGGCTCATCTTGGGAACCTTAAGGTGAGAGGTTATTTAACAAACAGTGAGAGCAACGAAGCCGTCACTTTGTCTAAGGATATCACTCTGGTCTTTCTTTGTTCTTGGTTTAGTGTTGGTCACCAAGAGACAGATAACCGGGGCAACATGGATACTGGAAGCTGCCGAGGCAAATTTGTTGACCAGGAGCTTCAGTCTGCAAGGAGAACTTATGAGACCCGATCGACAACGAGAAACAAACGTCGGATTGCTGATATGGAAGCTGCGGTTAAGGAGGAGGAACGGTCGCGCACAGTGGAGGACATTGCTCGGGAGGTCGACTGGTTGACGGACCGGGCACCACCGCCAGGTGAGCTACGCAATTCGTGCACACCCAAGTGGAGAGTTGGAGGATTAAGACCCTATTGGCGAGAGCTCTTGAATCAAAGGATGAAGGGAACCAGCATTCTCGAGGGGAGAACCCCATCTCTGAAGCCCAACTAAAAGATCTGTATGAGATTTGTGAGGCGTTAGACGAAAATATTTCGGTAGTGCATGAGGTTGCGGAGACTGTCAACAAGAAGTTAACCCTGCTCATTAAACTTCTTCAGCAAATGCTGAGTCCGGATACCCCGAGCTCTGCTGGTAAGCAGCAGGAACCGCCAAAGGAAATTCACAATTATCGATCCCTGCAGGAAAGAGCGGACAAGCACGTCTTGGAACAAGGATTGGACATTGCAAGTAGGTTCGGGATGGCCCCGCAGTAAGTCGGAGCTGTCTACTCTTTCTTTTTTGTTTTGATGGCTGTTCAGGTGGACTTTCTGGACTGTAACTCAGTCATCTCCTGAATGTTTTCTAGCAACAATGGCGTAGTTAGTTTGTGTTTAAGCTATGCGTAGCAGATTTTTGGCCATGCCACCCTGCGTTGTGTGCAGCTTGCATTTAGAACTTCTCAGTTTCTTGTTAGCTTGTACTGGTGTCTAGTGTTTGGCGACCTGTCTGTTGGCCTGTCTTCCTCAGGTCTCGATCTGCAACTGCAGATTTTTTGTACTATATTTTGTTTTCTAATATATCTATCTGACTTACACAAACAAAAGAATTCCCTACCTATGATAGCTTAGAATAAATCATTAAGAACATAAACGATTTTAAAGGTAGAGTGCAGTAAAGCACTTTCTGAATTATACTTTTTGGTTTATCATTCAGATATGAAACACATGTGAAATATTTAAACAAGAGAACTGTAAAAATATAGGATATAGAATACTTATTTGTTTCTTGTTTGACACAAGAATCCTGTAAAATTCCTTTGCTTTATTACTTTTTCCAACCAGCCATACAATATTTGTTCAACAATGCTTCTATCCCAAAATAAAGAGTCTAGAAAAATATCTCAGAATCCACACCCAGTACTTCGAATGAGGAAGTACTTATACAAAATTTCAACAAAATATGTCCTAACCGAGAGAGATATATTCTAGGAACACTAAATATATTTCACATGAATGTAGATACAGATGGTCTTGAAAGTAGAAACTGAATGTAAACTGCTTGGTTGATATCCCTGCTTTTGTTGAAGGAGCTGGAGGTAGGCCCTATGATTGTGCATCTTGCTATCTTGCCCATAATTCTGTGCTGGCTGATTTTTTGGATCTTTTGACTGATACTCTTTTACCTGTGACTGATACTCTTTACCTAATTTACTATCATTCATCCCTTTTTACCAAAATTGACTATGGTAAATAATTCAATTTACTTTTTACCAAGGTAAATCATAAGATGTCTATCATGTCAGTCCACCAATCATCTCTTGGTATCCTAGTTCTTGTGAGCTTTCTGTAGATTTTATATGCTTCTGTGTATTTTAAAAAATTTGGTTGTACTGGAAACAAGTGTTTCAATTCATGCTCAACATAAAAGAGGTTCTCCAAACTATCATGGAGAACTCTTCTTGTGGGTAACGCCTTGGGTGCAGATGAACTAGCAAAAGAACAAGCTTGGTTGTTGGCATACTGATGCGATTTGTTGACATAATCATCCTGTCTCATTAACTTATCATTGATGACTAAGGGACTTGGAAATCATTTACTCCGCAAGATGCTAAATTCTTCCATAAATTCATTTATGTCTTCTTGCATATTCTGACATTTTCATTCTAGATTTTGCATTAGAGTCCTTTTAGTCAACACTTTCTTCACTTCGAGGATGGTTCCAGTCCTATCCTCAATATTTAGCTGCTCCAACTGATACTTGTTTCTGATGTTTAGAAATTTTAATAGTTTGATGGCCTCTTCAATCTTTCCTCCTGATTCTTGTCTGGTTATTTCAATCTCTTGCAGAGTAGCTTTCACTAAGTCAATCTATTCAAAAATGATTTGAATTGATGACCAAACATCATTGATGGATTGAGTGATGTTGGTCCATAATATCTTTCTGATGTCAGTTAAAGGCTTTTCAAATGTGAGACCCTTTTCTAGTGTGTTTACTTGCTAAGCCAAGCCTTTGTTTTTCCTCACTTCTTCGGAAAAATTGATTTTTGACACATCATACTTCTGTTCTAAGGTAATGAATTTCTACTTTATCTTTTGGAGTTTAGTGACCTAGAGCTTCATTTCCTCCATGGATTTGATTAATTCTTCTGTGATCTGACTTGAGGTTCCTACCTATGATGTACCTGTACCTGTACCTGTTACTCCAATAGTTTCAGCTGTTGCTAAAGGGACATTTGATGCTAGAGCAGTTGCCAACATTGAAGGGACTATTGTAAAAACAACTGGTAATACATTTTGAGGCTGAAAGCTCGACTCACTCTACCTGCTTTGTAGTGTCTTCTCAAGTTCTTATTTTGTTTCCTTCATTTGCTCATTTAGCTTTAGGACAATGTCCATAAGCTCTTCTTCATTTTTCTTTTCAACTAGTTCAGCAGTCTACAAACACATAAGTGGTGGCAATTTCAGCTGCTTTCTTGGTGCAACTATATCTTCATTATTTTTCTTTATTAGTCCTTCTGCAACTTTGACATCCTTTGGTTTATGGCCCAATCCAATAATCAAATTTTCTAATGATTTGATTCTGTTGTCCTTTGCCTGTGAGGAGGCTCTTTCTAGCTGTAATTGAGCAATGGTGTTGTTCAGTGAATTCTCCAGCATCTGCACCATCATGGCCTTGCTTAACAATGTGGAATAAACCATTTCCCCTGTTTGCTTATGCAATTCTATTTGATCTATGGGGTGAATATCTCTGGCGAAGACCTAAAAATTGGTTTTGAGATAGTCTGCAATTGATTTGGGCTACTATGTTGTAGGCCTTAGAAAACTCATCTGCATTTTTCCTTCTTTGATGTCATAAGTTGACATCAACTTGGTTTGATTAGTGGGGGCCATCTTTAAGTATTACGTGTAGGCTTGAGCCTTCAAATGTTCATTTTTGGCCTTTATCTCATATTTTATTTTGATGTCTAAGGTCTTATGAGATGAAGACCTGAAAGATGAAATTTTGACACTCTGTTGTCGTTCAAGCTCTTGTCTTTGTGAACTAGAAGGTGTCTCACCTATTGGGAATGTGTGTAGACTGTCTCCACCTTCTTTCCTTAAACTCCCTATTGTTTCTTAAAAAAATTCTTCCTCTGAATGTGGATTTAGCCCGTGCCTCTTAGCACCACGTTGGTCTGAGGGACCACTAGTAGGGTTAGCTACTTCCCCTGTCTCTTTTTGAGCTTATTTCCTCATTCAGAGGAATCTGCAAAACTAGAGGGTCTCCCATATTAACCTGAGCTAGATGGGACTGTGGTGGATCCTGTTCTTCAGAGATTTGAGGTTGCTTTGACATGTCTGGTTGTTCTGATGGTGGAGTATTGATTCCTTCTTCTTTTCCTTGTGGTGGTTCTACAAGGGGTGCACTAGTTTCTTGTGAGTGCCTTTGAGAAATCTCTGTTGTAGAGACACTAGTTCCTAGTGTTGGCTTCTGAGCAGTTCCAACTGGTACCTGTTCACAATAGTCCAGGTCAAGTCTCTTTTCTAGGTCTTTCATCACATTCTCTACATTGACCTGATCATTATCCATCTCAAGAATTTTGTAATGAAAATATGGTGAAAACTTGTTTTTCATTCTTTCCTATCACAAATGAAACCTTGTGGGTCATACCTCCAAACAAAACTTTTATTTAATCTCAACCTTTCTAGGATTTCTTCTCCTTCTTTGCCGACTTCTCTATTGTTGCAGGCAAATGGGCCTAAATGATCTTTAATTCTCAATTGTGCTTTCTTCTTGGCCTTGGTAAAGTGAATATGATCTGAGTTTAACATTTTCCTATAATACTCCAATGCAAATAACCTCGTAGGAACATATTTTGGTAATTTGAATGGAGGAATTTCACAACCATATATTCTGATCTCTATGTGGTTCTGGTACAAGTACTAGTCACCTATTTTGTATTGCTTGGATAGATGAAGGATTCGTTTTGATTTCATCACTAATCTTAGGAGGAGGATTTCCTGTCTGCAAGGTGGTCAGTGGGTGGATAAAATGGTCAATGAATTCATTGTATGAATAGGGACAAGCAAGTGAATAGTGTAAGATAGAAGTCCAAAAAACTACTAATATGGGATTACCCTTTGTATCAAGTTTATTTACAAAGAATGAGAACTTGTTAGACTGATAGTAAATGAAATGGTGATATATTAAGGTGGAATATTTGAATGCTTTTTCATTTTTCAGCCTCATGAACTGGTCATAGATTTTCTCAGCAATGAATGCAGAATAGTTATACTTGACAGCAGGAGGCTGACCAAGGGTGAAAATGGACACTAAAACTAGGGTCAATTCATCCACATACTCAATAGTATTGAAACCCATGACTGCAGCTATCATATCAACTATAATTTTACCTGTCAGTGTGAAGAAAATTGACAAATAGGGAGGGGGACTTTTGGGTTGATATTGCTTATCCATGAAAGTCTGGCAAAGGTGACTTAGTTTAGATTGGGACAATTTATGATTTCTCTAGCAAATCTCCAAGGGAAATGGGGGTGAGGTCTTGACAGGGCTGAAACTGAAGCATCTCATTGATTGAGTCTGCAGTAATTGTGAAGAGAACAGTTTTATTGGGGGAAATTACTACTCTGAGGTTGGGATCATAACTGGCATGATATTGATGGATAATGTCATGGAAAATGCACACAGAGGGGAGCATGTACATTGGAAGATTTCATTCCCATAGTCTTATGGTATCATGGCCATTCATGTAACTGTCCCAACATTGACAAAATACTTTCAAGTGGTCTTTGTCGGTATCCAGGTCTTTTATTTGAAAATATTTATCTCCTAGGGGAAAATAATCCAAATCACGATGAGGGGTAGTGACAAGTGCTATACTGAGGGCTGCAGGGGCTTCCATTCTTGTGTTTGTGGATTCAAATAGGAATTTGGGGTTTTTAAGTGAAATTGGTTAAAACAGAGGGTCCTGGGAGTCTTGAATTCCAAATTTAGCAATTGAATTATAATGAAATTTGTTTTTTTCAAATTAATTAGAGAGGAAAGTAGAAATTCACTGGGCTTCTAGACAGAAACTGGTAAATACCTGTTTTTGGTGACAGACAATGGAATGTAGGTTCACATGGTGTGAATGGAGGGCTTGGAGCGACATAGAACTGCAAGATTGAGGGTTGCTGACGGTTGGGTGTATGAGCTGGTCGACTTCAACGTTCAGGTTGCATGCATACGTTCATAGAAATAAGGATGAAAATTGTTTAACTTTGTTTTTTATACAAAGTAAAAGCTTTCGATAGGTTCAGGATTTGGACAAATGACGTCAACAGGGAAGTGATTTGATATTTTGTCGATAGTGGGAGGCGGTAAGCGGTTTTCATCTCACCGCTAGTGAAGGGGAGGTGGTATTTGCGCGAGACCATACAATTCCATTCAATGTTTGACACGTAGCACAGGTACTATTTACAAAACCGCTTGCCATCACATGGTAAAGGTCAATCGTGGAGCTCATGCGATATGCACAATGATTGTCAGATTTTGGGGATCCAATCGGATTGCTGTCGGGGAGTTGAGATGACTGGTGTTTAATGGCGGGTGCCTGATGGTAATTAAAATCTTTTAATTACAATGGCGACAACGTGATTGGTTGAAGTTATTAATTAATTGTGAGGATTAATAAATTCTTTTATTAGCTTGGCAAGGGTCGGGGTTATTAATTAATCAAGGATTGACTAATTAATCTTGTTTATTGATTTATTATGGTTATATTTAACCAAGGGATGGGGTATGTAAAATTTGGGGTTTTTGTGTATTTATAATAATACAAGAATGGGTAAATGTTATATAGAGGAATTATATAATAACATGAATTAGTGGTTAATATGACTTTTTGAGATGCACGCTAAGATAAAACTTTTCTGAAAGTGTATTTCATCATATAACATTTATAACTTAGGCTAAATGAGTATGAGGGTTTTGAGATATGGAAATGTTTTTAATTTTTCCTAAGTAAAATAGAATTTTACTTAGCAAAATCTTTATAAAGGGAATGAGTGACTTTATGAAGGGATTTAAGCACTAAGGCATTATAAATTATTGGGCCGAGGGTCCGGTCCCTCCAAAAGTCAGAGAAATGCTCTAAGCCCCTCTAATTTTGGTAATTACCTTGGCACTTAGAGAATTACTGAAGATTTAAGGGAGATGAGTAGGGAAATTAATTATTTCTGACTTTTCTTGTTTGATGTGCCTTCCATGTGATACATGCCTTTGCCTTGTGATGAAAGTAAAATATTTACACATTTAGACTTATCATTCACCACATATTATTTTGCAACCATCATCTACTTACCCTACCTACTTTAATCTAGCATTTTCACTTCTTTATTAGGGTGCATTTAGATTGGCAAAACCTTTTCAAATTTTCTTTTCTTTTACATGGTTATGCATATCTAAGTCTACACTTATTACATCCAAGGGATCATATTAAACTGTTGAGCTCCTTTTTCACTCTACCTATCTACTTATCTGCCAAGATTACACTATTTGGTCAGATCTTTATTCTCTACTTCTAAAACATGAAATTGAAATATGAACTAGTCAAGCTTAAATTGTTTGACTACTCGAGAATTGTGGCATAAGTGACAAGCTGCACACAGTTTTTACTATACAAAAGTAAAAAAGTA
This sequence comes from Pinus taeda, assembly GCA_000404065.3. Lineage (NCBI taxonomy): Eukaryota > Viridiplantae > Streptophyta > Pinopsida > Pinales > Pinaceae > Pinus > Pinus taeda. The sequence goes on from APFE030181703.1 coordinate 41,728, forward strand.
GTGGCATCTAGATTTGCACACTTTCCTGGTATTTTTTTTTTTTGGCTGGGGTTCATTTTCATTCATTTTTTTGACCTCTTTTTATTTATTTTCAGCCTTTGATTTTTATTTTAGGGTATACCCTCTTTACATTTTTTAAATTTTTGATTTCTTACAAATATGGAAAACCTTTGCAACCAGTAAAGGTATGAACGTATTTCAAAGTTAAACAAGTCAATAATGATATATGAAACCTACTGGTATAGGGGCATAACAAGTACCAAGTCGAATTTTCCTCTACAGAGAGATTTTAATTAGTTTTATTACAGAGAGAGCTTGCATTCCTGCAGCTCCATTGTATTTACTTGCAGGGATGTAATTCTATTGATGAAAATAATGAAGATTGGTATCATCTTCAGCTTTTAAATCTTGTTCTTCTCCATAGATCTCTAGGTTTCCTTGGGATTAGCCATCCGAAGAGCTTCATATCCCTTTTGTATCATTTTCTCCCCTTCTTTTCGTTGCTTATTCACATGCATCTCTAGTTTTTATTTCTTTTTATTTTTGCACTTAGTATTAATGATTTCTTATTGTAGGATTGAGTGAAATGGTTGATGTAAGTTATTTTGCAGGATCACAAGAATTATGTCATCCTTGGAAAAGATTTTGAAGTTCATAATAATCATTTAGTTGCTTGGATTAGTCTTCTTATTCCCAAATCTAGATTGTTGGACCTCATTTTTAGAAAAGAACAGTAAATTTTTGCTATTTTTTAGAGCATGCAAATGAGATTCAATCAAATTGATTCCACTTGAGTTACATCATAAAAACATTCTAGTTCATAACAAAAACTACCCCATTGCATTTTCACTTGATTTGTTTAGGCATTTTTTAGATTTGCTAACTAACTAGTTCTCGAATTTCTAGATTTTTTACTAGTAATGATTTTTATTTTTTTTGCATGGGTTAACAAAGGTATTTTTGAGTGATTCCACTTGGAACGAGGACCTAAGACATCCTAGTTAATACTTAAATTGGTCCCATCCAATTTGGATTTGATTTTCTTGTTCATTTGATGAATTATAGTAAATCTGTACATCCTGTAGGAAAATCAGGGGATCCTATAGGAAATCACTGTAGCATTGTGTAGGAAAGTCTGTTTTCAGGCTGAATTGAGGGAAAAACCTCTAGGAATCTAGAAAAGGGTCCCTACCTATCTCCCAAACCTTTTGATCAGTCACCATCATCTCCAAGCCACCTTCTACATCATCAAAAGAGATTAGCCTTCACACTCTCACATGGAAAAAAGACAAAAAGAAAAACAAATTTATTTTATTCATTTACATGCACAACAGTGGAAGGTTTAATGGTTTGAAACTGCATGCTTGGGACACTAGGATTGCATACATGTTAACTTAGAATTCTTTTGAGGAAAAGCCTCTTAGCATTTAGTTAGAAAATGGTGTGTTTTAGCATTTGATTTCATTCTCTTTCCTTGTACTTTCTTTCTTGTAATAGGTTAAGGTTCCATTTCGAACATTTCATTTTCTTCAACTAGATTAGGATTTGACTTCAGTACATGCACTCCATTACATCATGACAACAATGGAAGAACACAATGTATGCCACACATATAGTGCCAACAACTCTTAAGATTGTACGAATCCCATGTTGATAATTAAAGTCGGTAGCCTTGGGGGTTGTAGCATTATTGTTGCAATATCGAGGCTCATCACTTTTTGGTGCCATCGCTGGGGACGTGTCAAAGTATGCATTGTTTTCTTCCCTAGTTGATTCATTTCTTTTTTATTTTTTCAAAAACAAAAAAATATATTTTCATTAGGCATATTTAATTTTAAAAGTAGAAAATTGCATTGCATTATAGTTTTCATTCAATCATAAAAACAAAAAACAAAATTCTCCAACACCAACCCACCCCCCCCATTTGATCACATGGCATAGTGAGAGCCACATCACCAGTGACTTTTGTAGGTAGAATAAGAAGATGGCGAAGAATGTAGAATAAATTGATGGCGATGATGAGAATGAGGAAGATCCTATCGGATTTCCCATTCAAGATATTGATGGAAGTGTACACATGAAGAACATCCCTCCATATTTTCTTCCAAAATTTCATGGTCTAAGGCCAGAGGATCCAAAAAGCTTTCTCTTTGAATTTGAGATTGTTTGTAGGTCTTATGGGTACTTATTAAAATCTCAAAAATTGAGATTGTTTTCGGCAACATTGAAGGATAGAGCTCTTAAATGGTTCATGACTTTAGGGACTAATTCAATAAGATCATGGAATGATATGCAAAAGATATTCCTAGAAAAATATAAAGATCATGATCTTAAAGAAGAAATCCTTAGAATGACTCAAAGATAAGATGAGATTCTAGAGGATCTAATAGAGAGGTTCATGTATAATCTTAAGAGGCCAAAACTACATCATTTAGGATCCAACACACTAAAAAGCCTCTTAGAACAATTAGGGATGAGTGGATTGATCTCCTTAATCCCATAAGTAGAGGTGATGTATATCAATTATCATTTGAGGAAATTTGTTAAACATGCCAACACATATCAAGAGGGAAAGCAAGAGTAGGTAATCAACATCAAGATTGGTAAGTCAAGCTAAACTTGGAAATTTGTTTGATGACTTTAAAACAAAAATTCTTAACAATCTAACCAAACAAGTAGAAATGTTAAGAATAAAAAATGAGCAAAAAGAAGATGTTTGTGTTGTCCATGCAGAATCACATGATGTTAAATGTTTCTCCTCATTACCAAGGTTGAGGGAAGTTCACGAAGAGAACAATGGAGCAAGTCAATCACCAACACAACAATGTTATGTAGCTCCAAGAGGACCATGGTAGACTATTCAGCCTGATATGAACCAAGAGCCTAATTCCCAATTTCAACATTATGCATTTCCAACTCAAAGTAATTGGAACACACCTTTTCTTTGGCAACATTGGTCATCTCAACCCCAACACCAATCTTGGAAACAATGTTGGCAAGGAACTTATGGGAGTGATCCACAATATCCTCAATATTTTCCTCAATATACTCCATACCAAACTCCATGTTATCCTTGGCATTCACCAATACCACAACCACAACCCCATCCACATCCATCTCAAATATACACTCCCACTAAACTACCTTACCACCATTGCCAAACCCACACACTGAAGTAGCTCAGCCCACTTACAATGCTAAGGTACAACACTTCCAAACATCTCCTCTTGAGATCAATGGTATTCACCCTAACACAGGAAGAGTATTGCAAAAAATAGATTATATTGATCCACATCGAGAAGAAGACTCAAAAGAGAAGACCACATAGGCATGGGTTGTGATTGATGAAGAGAAGACATTTGTTGACTTGTTGGGGCGTGAACTAGGTTCAGAGTTAATTAGCCAAACAAATCCCTATACTACTAGCCCTTTCGGCAACAACCTATCGACCATGGACTAAGGTTTCAATCGAAGTAGTATAGGGGGTGTAGGAACCTAGTTTCCACACCCTTGAGATGTTTTAAGTTTTGATTTTGTCCAACTGTTAGTCCCTTTTCATAGGTTACTTCACACACTTCCTTGGCCTTCACGCCATGATATATCTACCTTACGCAGCCCTAACCAGAGGTTGTGGGGATTTCACGTTGTTAGAGCAGCATTCTGCACTATTTCCCTAAGTCACACCTGAGATCTTACTTATCTTCTTACACCAGTTAGTTATCTTCACATAAATGGATGTCTTATGTTATATTTATTTATATAGCACATTGATATGAGTTCACACAACAAATAAACAATAAACTTTCATAATAGAGGAAAAGATACAGTTGTGGACTACTAGGCCTCTACGCACTCAACTGTAGAGCCTTCTCCTACTGTACTACCTAAAGACACGATTTACACTTGACTCAATGCTTCATAAATCCCTTAGACTCCTCATGATTAGATTCACAATTTTCTACACTTAGAACCTCACTCTATTTATAAAATCCCATGGTCTACGAACCATGAGTAGATCTTTCAAACCAAAATTACATTACAAAAATAAAGGTGTAAAAACCTATGACTCTATTATGACTTCATGCTCCGCACCCACAATTCGCAGAGTCTTTACAATGGATTTAGTCAAAACTTGGGCTTTAAGCCCCAAAACATTCCTTGGGGGAATTCCATGCCCAACACGCCCCCAACACAAACATCATGACTCACCCTCGTTTCACTCTGTTAATGTGAAGATCTTTGCGTGGAGACCCTCTAACTCTGCTTGAATAGTTGCAAGTTTGGCGGTGCATAGAGCAGCTTCCTACTAAATTTCTTGTACACATTGTTCCGAGACCGCGGTGTCGGAACTGCTTCCCTGCATTTGTTCTTGTGTCCCCTGCATTTCTGCAAGCTTTCCTTCAATTGTTGTAGTGATGACGAAGGTCTCGTCAATCCATGGCTAAATACGCACCTTCAGAATTGCTTCCCTGTGTCATGCTACATCCACTTTCTCTTTCAGTGCTTTGGCCTGCTGCATCCACGAGAGCCTCTAAGTGAGGGCCACCATCTACACGGTCCTTGTGATGTTTTCATACTATTGCTAGAGCTCACGTGCCTCTGTCTCTAAGCACTGGATATTAAGGTCCTCCTGTACATTGGTGAGGACCTCAAAGGACTCTTCCAACATTCTGGTGCAGTCCCTTACTGCACTACTAATCTCTTCCATCCCTAATGTAATAATGATGGTGCATTGTTTTCTTACCTCTAGAGGGCTAGACAACTATGCCTTCAACCACATCTTTGCTATCTGAAGGTTCAACTCCAGCTAAACCTTGGTCATTTCTTCTCATGCCTCGCGCAACCCTACTGCTAATCTATGGATGCACACCTCTGCTAGTGCATCTGCTGGGATGGCCAGCTTAAGGACCATCTCACCAGATTCTTCCAGTACTTGTACCATATGCCTATTCTGCGACACCACTTTGTCGCACTGCAAGCTTGACTGATCCATGTTGATCTTTTGCTTGCACAACACTTTCAATGTGCGGTTCTCCCTAGCCCGCAATTATGTAGTAATCCCATCCTTCATAACATAGAGTGTCTCCTGTGAGAGCATAGCCATGTTGATCCCTATCCCTTTTAGTACACTAACCGTAGGCCTGTCAACCTCATTTGTTGTAACTAGTGCCCCTTCTGGTAGCACTATTGTATTTGTTGTCCGAGCAAGTAGAATTTTCTCGGTTGCAGCTATCCCTACTACGAGGCTGGTCGGAAAGGTACTAGCTTGAGGAGTGCACACCCGCAACTCCTGAATATGCAACCTAAGGGCCCCCAACATAATCTAATTCTCCTCCATGAAGTTCTTGAGGGCCTCAGTGGTGACATCACGCACTGTCTCACCTATGTCGTGAAAATAACCCTCTGTAAGGACAATTGCATCGATTGATAGCTTGGATGCTTTCACCTTCTTATGTGGCCCTCTCCGCTCGCTCAGGCGCTGGCACTTCAAAAGAGTGGACATTGTTTGGGGGTTTGCACCACCCTCTTCTTCCTCTATTTCCATTTATTTCTCTTGCCCATGCGAAGGCAAATTCTAGCCCTCACACGCCTTCTTGGCTACCTCCTATGCTACTACTTTTCTGACCATTTTCTATTCTCTTTCTTCCTACAGAGCGTCTTGTGCCTCTTGTGCTTTCGCTGCCGCTGCTTCTTGCTTTCTCTTTTCTACCAACTACGCCATGTGTAGTTTCGCCTCCTCTTTCTTCTTTTGCACAATAGACTTCTCCACCAACGTGATGTCCGGGGCACACCACTCTAATGGCCATGTCTCCAGTACATCAAAAATCACATCATCTATGGCTATGAAGGGTAGCTCACTTCATTTCTTTGTCAGGTCCTTGCATGCTCTGATGTATATGTTTTGGAAGTCTGCTTTAAATTCTGCAAAAGTTTGCAGGCTGTTATAGATAGTGGGTGATAACCGCAGCTTTCGGTTTATACCCATTTTGATGTTCATCTCCATGAACACCCAGAATATCTTACTATCACGGATCCAGTTCATGTCCTTAGTATCCCATAGTGAAGTGTACTTTGCAGCCTTCACCAAATCCCTGTCAATTTTGGGGAACTAGCTATCCTCCAGTAATTCTCCTACCACCAGCACTATGGACAATAGAAGCCATGCATAGTGGAATGTTTTTCCTTCTTTCTACCTCACAAAAATTTTCCAGGAACTCTTTGCACAAGAACTCGGACTAGTGAAACTGGCCCCCCTCCGCACACTGCTCAGCAAGTGCAACCACCGGAGGTTGTACCTCGTCTGTGGGTCACTTCTGCATGAGCTTGCCTACCAGTATCTGGGTTGCAAATTTAACTACTTTGTTGTTGATGCTGGATATGGGATCGCTCCTTCTCTTCTTCTGTAGCTTATATTTCTTCATCGTGGCCCCTGCGATAGCGAAATTGCTGTTCTTCCCCTCCGAGATGTCTGCAAGGTCCTCTCCTTTGCATGCAAACCAGGTAATGTGATGGATTAAGTGGACCGTGATGGGGATGGGCTCCTCCAGCCACAAACACTCACCATGCACTAGCTAGAGCAATTGTCTGATGACGAAGATCATCACTGGGAAACAGTGGAAATGTGGCAATGAGAGCAAGTTTAATAACCTTGCCTTTTCTACTCTGTGTAACCACTTTCACGACTCCAATAAAATAACCCCCACCATGGTGTTCTACTTGGGCTTCATGAGCTACACAGTCTCTAGATGAGGGAATTTCTCATGGTCAATGAGATCCCAATCTTTGAATTTCAAGTTTGGCACCTATCCTAGGTGCGTGTCCTCAAATATGATGTCGTTTGGGAGGAGCGGAGCCTTGAGAGAGCTCTTGCTCTCGTCGAGGTCCTTGGGTATTTTTTCCTTCCCCTTCCACGTGGGGATATATGTAGGTAGGTTTGTTGGAGGGTGTGAAGGCTCATTTTCTTCCTCCATACCCTCGTCGTTGTCTTACTCAATTATAAGGTCCTCCAGGTCTTCCTCCTCATTAGTTTCCAAGTTAACTGCTTTCCCTTTTTCCTCCATCATTAGTTTGGTGCGTAGCAGGTTTCACAGGGACACATAGACCAAAATCATTGGTTTTTTTATCTTTCATCAGCCTCAGTATGCACAATGATTTTGTGATTATTGTCACAGTTCCAGCGCCTTCAGGGTCATCTTCCACAGTCAGGGCCCGCGTAGCCTCTTCGGCTGTGATCTCTTCAATTTCCCTAGCTTCCTCTGATGCTGGCATCTTGCTCATCCAAAAATATCTCAATCACTCAGTGAGGGGCTCAATCAATGCTCTACACAAGGCACCCATGTCTTGGCTTAGAATACATGGGGCATACAACAACTCAATTCACAAATGACCAAGTGTTGTTTGGTAGGAAACCCATTGTAATTTATAGCACCTTTTGAATTTGAATTCAACCGTTCCCCCCAAATCCGGCTCATTAATGCTCCCTTGAAGGTAGATTTTCCCAAATCTTACCCATAAAGCGTGTCCTAAATGCCTACTACCCACTCCATTTGGTCTTAATTCGAGCATCACATCATGAATAGTGACTCCAACGGTCACTTTCTAGCCAACCCACGCAGCAGCGTAACCCCCCTTGTGCGGTCATGGACCTTCGAACACTTTGCTCTTGCACGTAGCTCCAACATCGCATAGCTCTTCGATAGATTAGTTTATAGTCCCACACCTCCTTTCAACTACGTGGAGTGCTAAGACTGTACTCCCCATAGTTAGTTAGGTGGCCACACCCCCTGTATAAGGTTTCAACAGGTCATCTATCATTTTTCCTAAAAAACATCCACCTACAAGTGTTACTCACTGCATTGTGCACTTTAGCATTGACATCGCACTATCACAGGTGATCCCATTCATAATATGCGGTCTGATCCAAGACATCAAGTTTATCAACTCTCGGCGGTATTCCCTAAATTCGTCAAGGTGATCATGCGTACCGTGTTTTAGCACCCTGGTTTCTTGATCAAGAAAATGCTTCTTGATTTCATCCCCAAGCTTCTTTACTTCCACTTAATCGTACCCTTTCTTTCATAAGTTCTTGGAGCTGAAGATCACCCTATTAGATTTCTTCCTCAGGTCCCAAGCATTCTGCTTCATTCAACAGTGTGACACCTTCTTCCAAGGCTCCACGAGCCGTCATATCTACTGGCACTACTATGTGCGAACTGGGTCTTTGATACTCTATGGAGATTTCAATGTTTTCTCCATACTACAACGTCGGAGGCATCTATGCCATCAATTTCTTGCATGTGATCCTATAAGCCCACATAACCGCTGGTACGTGAAGGTCCCATTCACTCTGTTGCGCATCATATACCTTGTTCAGTGCTTCACATACTTCATTAAAGGCTTTCGTGTGGATAACCTTCGGCACATTTGTTCCTTCCATACTCTGTTGTTCCAACCTGACAGGTCATTCATGTAATTGCCTTGTCCGCACATGCTTACTGACTGTGTCTCCTAACGTGAAGGTTGTGTGCATATGCGCAGGTTTTGTGACATATGCCTATATCCATCTGGAGAGGTGTGCGCATGGACCGTTCTGGTAGGCAATATTCTCTATTAATCACATCTGAGGCTTCCCAAACTGTATGCACATTAGTCTCCTACACTCGCGCCAGTCCCCGAAACTTCCTTTATACATGCCACACCACCTCACGGGCATAGCGCACAGTACCCATTTCAAAGCCTCGAACAGTTCCTGCCCTGGCACCTCCCTTTCGAATATGTTTAGGAAGTCATCTACATCGCTCAACCCATCATACATAGGTAGATCCCTTACCTCTATCAATACACAATGAAACGATCTCATCATCATGTTACAATTTAGCATGGTTACCTCGTGTAACCAGTTCTGCCATCATTCTATCTCTTTGTCAGAATCTGATGTACAAGAGCTTTTTCTCTTCCATGAGATTCATCCATCTGTGGTGGGATTTACTCAGTCTTTCTCTCACGTAGTTATCTTATAGATGTATTCCAAGTCATCATCGCTATCATAGTTTAGCACTAACTCTGTGTAGCATGATCCTTCTGTACGGTCCAAAGGTATAACTATGCATAGATACTTTTTCTCAAAAATCATCTTGCGCTTTTTCAAATTTATCACACAATTCATGTTAGTGGCCCAATCGATTTTTGAAAGCGCAGGGTAGCGATTGTTGTTATCAACAATCTCTATCACTTCAAAATATGCCAGTGCGCTTTCCCCTTCAATATCTATGGTGATTCTCTGTAATCTTCCCATAGTTAGGATATTTTGTTGGTTCACCATTCACAGTTGGATAGGAGACCATTGTAGCGTATCCCTTCCCATTCGCTCCCATGTTTTCTTCAACACAACAATCACGTCTGATCCTAGGTCCAGAATCACTTGGTCCATATCATATTCCCCAATTTGCATGGTCAACCTCATCTCCCTGCCCATCCTCGTCGCATGCTTTCCAATCTTCCGAACTATGTGTGGTTCTCTTGGCGTAGTCCTAATGCATCTATTTATGAGTTCCTGGAGCCCCTTTATAGCCTTGCTATCATGTAGAAGCTTCATGCATGTTTCCAAGAACATTATGAGCATCAATGTGTCCATTTCTAGCTCTGGTCTGTCTTTGCTTCCTAAAGTGGAGGCATCAACAAAGCTCTTCCTAACATCCATGAAGGTGTCCTTAGCGAGCTCCAAATCGAACTTTGGTTCTTTCATCAGAACTTTGCAAACCCAAGTACTATCTTCAAGCTATTTTCCTTTTTCATCCCCTATTATAATTCCACTTCAGAGCAAAATGTTCACATTAGGGTCTTCTTCGCATGGCTCAAACCTCATCATTTGCAGGTTTTGAGTGGGGGGAGGTTGGAGCACACCCATGTCACCTAGCCTTGCTATTAGTGTGGGAAAATCCTATGTTTCATGATCAAACAATGTATAATACAAGCATGATGTATGCGTTAGATTCATACGATCGCGGGCATAATGTCTTGGCCCTCCGCAATTGTAACATATCCACTGTTTGTGACCTCTTCCAGGTCCTCCTCCATCTCATCCTTGTTCGCACCCCTAAAATCTGATTCTCGCAATCCCTATGTTCTAGTCAAGGGGTCACGTTTCAGCCTGAACTATATAGGTAGGAGTCCTATCCATCATTAGCTCATAACTTCTACAGGTGTGCACATCATTTCCCACTAACCTACAAAAATTACAAAACAACTACTATGAATTCTGCGTGTACTTCTGCAATCAATGGTAGTTATCTGTAGCATGCTTTCCTCCTATCTGAAAAATCGGACACCACAAGGTAGGCACTATAGCAAGTCCTGCATGTGCCTCCGGTCTCAATGGCATTGGTCCTCCTCCCGTGAGGTAATTCGTGAACACCGAGCAGTGGTCCTTGTCATGTCCCTGACCCTTGCACTTTTTGCACCATACCTCGTCACACACTTCTGGGCGAGTTGTCTTGTCTTGTTTCAAACACTGCATCTCAAGGCACAAGATTTTCAACTGTGCATGAATCTACTGAGCTCCTAAGTGAGGATCCTATATTTGGGTCTCGTGTAGTCTCATCGTGATCTCCAAGACCTCGGCCTGAGTTGTTATCCTATGTTGTGATAGCGCGTTCCTTAGATGCAGTGTTAACGATTCTACAAACTATTCACAATGTTGTCCATCCGTCAACGTCATCTTAGCTTTGTGAATTGTGCATTTCAGTCTCAAATCCAACTCCCAAGGGGTCTCACCTGGTAGCATTGTGATTTCCCTGAACCCAATGATTGACTACACCTCTCACTTTGGCCTGCTATATTCCCTGTTCAGCGCAGTTTGGATGTCTGTAATCCATGCATTCAGATTATCATTAGAATGCTTAATGTACCAGGTTAGCGTGCAATCCTGCAAAGCACTAACCAACGTTGCTTTCTTTATATTGTCATCTGTGACTCCCTGCGCTTCCATACAACCTTTGTCACGAACCAAAACTAGTTTGGATCTTCATTTCCTACTCCCTTGAACACTGGAAACTTTATCGTGCTTGCCATATTGGTTCACGATGGTGGCAGAGATGGTATGGGTGAAGATGGGGGTGAAGACGATGAAACTGGCAATAGTGTGGGTGGGGGTGGTATGCACGGAATCCTCTACCTTATCAAATTGATCGCACTTCTTGGTGAGACACTCGCAAGTTCTTCCCCGTCTCCTCATGGAGGTGAAATTAAGGGGCTAGTTTTTAGTTCTACACTACCTTCATTTCTGTTAATTCTCCCACTCCGCGTAGTCCCAAACATCAATGTATTCACATAACCTAATCTTCACACAGTAGCATTTGAATCCAAGTTTTCAAAGACTTAATGTACTTACCTCATGGTCCTTTGAGGAAGCGTCACTCAGCCTCACTATAGCTTACTCAAGTATCTACTGTGAACTCAGTGATGAATCCTCCTTTAATTTGATCGAGCTAGTGATCAATAGTGCACGTGATCTTATTATGTGATTCTTCCAACCTGCACACCAATTCTAGAGTCCACACAATAGGTCTTTCGATCTTGCACCTTCTTTGACTATCTGCTATCTTTGTGATCCATTCGTATAGCTCGGTAGGGAAAGATGCAAAGAAAATTTTGTAGATCTCTATCTACAAGTAATAGTCTAACCACTCTTCTTTTGATAGTCGTGGATTCCTGTTATCCCATGCCATGAACTCGTGAATATTCCTATCTAACCAATCTTTAATTCCTTTCTTAGTTGGATTCTAGTGATACTACATTAGACATCTCTATGAAGATCCTGTTCTCGACAACAGAACCATTTGTTGGCTTGTTGGGGCCTGACCCAGGTTCAGAGTTAATTAGCCAAACAAATCGTTGCACTATTGGCCCTTTCAACAACAGTCCATGGAGTGTGGACAAAGGTCTCTCCTGAAGTAGTATGGGGGGGTGTTGGAACCAGGTTTCCACACCCTTGAGATATCTGAAGGTTTGATTTCATCCAACTATTAGTCCCTTCACACAGGTTACTTCACACTTCCCTATTCTTCGTGCCCTAATATATCCACCTTCGCTCAACCCTAACCAGGGGTTGTGGGGCTTCTGCACTGCTTCTGCACTACTGGAGCACCACTCTACACTATTTTCCTAAGTCACAATCGAGATCTTACTTATCTTCTTACACCAATTAGTTATCTTTGCATAAATGGATGCCTTATGTTATATTTATTTATACAACACATTCATATGAGTTCGCGCAACAAATAAATAGTAAACTTGCATAAAACATTAAAAGATACATAGAAATATTCTATAACTTCTATTTTATTAATTCTTCTCATGGTTACAGAGTCGACCTGCCCTGTGCACTCAACTGCAGACTACTAGGCCTCTGTGCACTCAGTTGTAGAGCTTTCTCCTACTCTACGACCCAAAGATACAATTTACACTTGACTCAATGGTTCATAAATCCCTTAGACTCATCAAGCTTAGATTGACTATCTTCTACACTTAGAGGCTCTCTATATTTATACAATCCCATGGTCCACGAACCATGTGGTTAGGAGCTCAAGACCAAGTGTCGAAAATGCTCAATTTTGAAAGTGCTCAGAACTAGTTCGAACCTAAATGACCGAATAGAGCTCGTCCTCTTGATTCTGGCACCATGAAAAGTTCGAGAAATGGTCTCCGTATGAAGAAGTTATGCCAAAAAGAAGAATTGCGCAATAACACTGAAATTTTGAATTTTTTCAAAAAAAAATTAAAATAGAATATTCCAGGAATATTTCTTTTGGGCTAGCCAATAACAGGCTACCACATGGCAGACCTAGAGGCCACCATGTGGTCAAAGTGACGTCAGCATGTGGTATGTGCATTATTTAAAATGTTTGGTGGTGGTGAGGTTCAATCCCATGACCTCCTTTCTAACACCCAAACGCTTCACCATTGAGCCACAACTACAGGTCATGTTATATGGGTTGGGAAATTTTTATATGAAATTTAAAATGGCTTTAGGCGAGGCCTGAAGGGGGCTAGCCCCCATACATGTGACCTTTTGCCCATAACCAAGAGCCATAACATATAACTGCCTGTTTAAATAACAAATGATCACCATTTAAATGTTGGAAATGTGTCACATTGCAGAGTTAACACAGTGAGTTAACAAACAGTTCCACCAAATGTTCGGGCTCAAACTCCAAGATAAACCCAAAACCGTCGGGAAACTATCACATACCCGTAACTCACTCCAGTTTATCAAATTGTTACAGTCAGTATGGTGGCATAAATGGTGGAGGCACCAAAATTGGTGGGCCTATTTGGCCATAACTAAAGTTTAACTGGAGTTTTCTTAGGAGCAACTGGCAGTTGGGAGTAAATGGCCATAACTTTGGCTAGGAAACTCCTTTTTGGCCGAATTTTTATTTTTATTTTGGGTCTCTTCGACCTTTTGGAGCCATTGGCATAGGTTTCATAGTCATATAAGGTCGTTTGTAGATGATTTTGCTTTAGGGATGTTTCAGGAGCCACTAGGGCCAAATGAGTGATTGAGTTGTGCTAGGCTAGGTTCATCTGTTTGAGGTGAAACAAAAGCCTATTTATGCTGTAAGGAACTTTTTGAATCCAATGAAGGTGTTTTCAGAAGAATTTGGAGACTTCTAAAGGGCGAGATGTTGAGGAGAAGTTTCAGGCAGCCCAGAGCTATCCATGGGAGAAGGCCTAGATTGGGGATGCAGTTCTCATTTTGAGAAAATTAACAGTCATTTGTTTATGTCAGATATGTGTTGGAGTCATTAGTATATGTTTTAGAGACATTTGAATTATTCTGAAGGAGTTTGTGCCATTAAGAAGCTCAGGGAAGCTTAGTGCATCTACTGAAGAAATCAAGTTCAAGGGAGCCTAGATCTCCCTGCACAAAGAGGACAATGATGATAGGGACGTATATGTTTTTCTAAACCCATAGGTTTAGTCAGTAACCTTTTGGAGTTGAGTATGTCCCAAAGAGCCAAGTCTAGTTGACTAGAGATCACAAGGGACGTAGCCCACGAGATTGGGGTGTACTCTTTATTAAATTTTATGTTATGTGTGATGTTTATTTGTTGCCTTATATGTCTGATATATATGTCTAATATCAGCAAAAGCAAATCAAGTTAAAAAACATAAACAGAAGAAAATGCATACACCTCTTTCAAGCTAAAATTATGCATAATGTCAAGTTCAAGCAAGGTCTTGTTTTTAATTGAATCTAAGTGTTTACTTTTTATTTCTTTAGGCAGAGTTTGTAGAGGGCCAGGTAGCTTCTAGATCTCATCCTCTCTTTAGAGGTGACGTATCCAGTAAATGCCCCTACATTCAATCTTTGTATTAGAAATAAGAAGTGCACATATTTGCATATTTAAACTTGGAGTATTTGTGCACTAATTTACATAAATGAAAATGGAGACATTGCACCCTTAAACAAGTACATTCCATTTTCAGATCACCATGGGTAGATGTTTCAAACTGACATTACATTATAAAAACAAGGGCGGATAACCCTATGACTCTATTATGACTTTGCACTCTACACCGACAATTCGTAGAGTCTTTAAAATGGACTTAGTCAAAACTTGGGCTTTAAGCCCCAAAACATGCCTTGGGGGGATTCCACGCCCAAAAACATCAAAATCATAGAGTGGGAAATTTCCTTCATGGTTACCATCAAATCCTCCATTTATTCAAGAGATCAATCAACAAAAAGAGGAAGACTTGAAGGTCATGGTAGAAGAAGACATATAAGATGATCGAAGTCAGCAAGTGGACTAGAGACATCACAACTATATTGAAATATGGTTCCAAATAGTCACTAAGTTGCAACAATACTCTGTTCTTCAATTGTGCTTGTATTCATCAAATTCAAAGCATTTGATCACTCAAATCCAGGTACATGTCAAAGCATACATTTCAAGCCTCCACGTCATTTTGTCTGTCATGTTGATGTGCACATGGCTCCATTGGAAGTATTCTTATACTTGAACGTGATTTTGTTTTTCAAGTAGGGTAGGATAGAAAATAAGGGAAAAATAATCTTAGGTGAAAACCTCCTATGAGGCACCTCATATTGGATCATTGATTGAAAACCTCCATGAGGTAGTCAATGGGTTGGGAAAAAAGGAAAAAAAGGAAAAAAAAAATATCCTAAGTGGAAACCTCCTTTGAGGTGCCTAGGCAGACCTACTAGTTGAAAACTTCCTTGAGGCAGCTAGTAGGCCTAGAAGAAAAGAAACAACGAAAAAATAAAAAAAATCTTTTCTTCATGTATCTCTTTGATGAATGCATGTACTCTCCAACATCTGCAAGCAACAAGAACAAGTCGGTACCAAAAGGAAAAATTGTCAAGCCTAGTCAAAAGAAGTCAAATTTTGACTTTCACCTACTTCACCCAAATGCTCCAACAAGACCAAGGCCATGCAAATCCATCACCCTCATCTATTTTCAACATCCACCCATCATTCTCAAGCTTCTACCATTTAGTTTGCTTGTTTTCCCTAAAAACTACAGGATGCTCTGTTTTCCTACAGGATACAAAAATACATAGAGCATAAATTTGTTTTTTCCATAACTTGAAAACCATGCATCCATTTGCCAATCTGTTTTAGGGGGAGATGTATATGGATGATGGTAACATGATCAAGCAATTTCAGCAAATTCCAATACAAGGTTTCTAGTAAATTGGCCTCCATCTCCTTCAACCATTTTTTTATTTTCTCAATATCCCTACATCCATTTAAAAATTTGTTTCATGGGGAGATGCATATGGATGATGGTAACATGCCCAAGAAATTTAAGCAAATTCCAATGCACGGTTTCTAAGAAATCGACCTCCATCACCTTCAGCCATTTTTAGTTTTTCTCGAGATTTGTGCATCCATTGACCAAAAGGTTTTTATGGGGAGGTGCATAATAATGATGGAAACATGCTCAAAATATTTCATCTCAATCTAGTCTATCGTTTGGAAGATATGTACAAAACAAGTCGTTGTCCTGTAAACCTACACGATACAGAACAACACCTACAAGATTGGCAGTGAGCAGTTTTAAAGTAGATCCAGAGATCAAATAAGCTCCTCCAGAGCTTAGTAGTAGCGTCAGGATCATCGGCATCACCATCCAACACCTGCACATCAAAATCAACTCAAAAGCAACATGCATGTCTCTCCAACAACCATAAGGTAGGTAGATGTATTCAATATTCTTGACCTCTTCTATTGAGCATATTATAGTTAGAAATTTGTTCTCAATGCATGAGAAATGAGGTTTTATAAGCTAAGGATGGGTTGGCAGTCTCAACCGCCTTCAACTAGTTGATTGCATCTCACCCCTTCACTCGTGCAATGTTGAAAAGTCAAATTATGAAGGGTGATGATTTCAAGGAATGAGGACAATAGTTAAAAGAATACATTTTTGCAAAGGCCAAGGTCACCAGTTCACTCCAAGCCCTCCATCCACTTCATATTCACTATCTATTCATCATTCATCCATCCCATTTCATTCTTGAAAAAAAAAAAAAAGCATCATCTACATCTTCATGAAATTTCCATTTGTAGGTCAGTAAGAAGGATGGTCAAAGAGCAAAGGAGGATCACAAAGAGACCCCTGTCACTCACATTTTTATATTACCACTCATTACCATTCATTCCTCGACCATTTTTGCCTTTTTTTCCACTCCTGTACTTTAGTTTACAAAGGGGTTGTCTTTTCTACACGATGATCATGTAGGAATTACAGTGAACCAAAAATCCTACAGGAGGTAGTCCTAAGGAAAATAAATGGTGGAGCAAGGTAGCAGAATGTTGATAAGGGTGTGGAAGGCCTTGCCAAACTAAAAAAAATAATCAAGAACCATCTTGAATAAGGGGAAGGAGGAAAACTAATGGTCTCAAGAAACAAGGATTTTTCTTTGAACAAATATGTTTTTTGGCTTATTCTTGCAGAACTTACAACCAAGATTCTTAATGCACAAGAGAGAGGCCACCAGGGCCATGGATGAGGCATAATGAGTTTACTAAGTTGCTCAGAGGATAAGAAACACTTTCAGCAGCGGGGTATGATTGGCTTCTAAATTAGACATAAAATAAGGTACATGCCTCTAATTTCAAACATAAATTAAGGCTTATGACCATCCTTTAGCATGTTAAGTCTCTCTTTTTGCATTAGATAATTTATTTTTAAATATAGTATATTCATTAGGAAGGTTTATGAATAATTTAATATTTGTGCCTAATATTAATTTTTTTTTTGTGGAATATTATGAGAATATTGGGCAGATTATGAAGAGTTGGAGGAGGAGATAATTTAGGGACTTGTTCCCTACTATTGAAGGATCAATAATAAATAATAAGTCAACAAGATATTATGGAATTATGGCACATTGTGGAAGTCCATTGATTGAGAAAATCTAGGAATGTGTTCCAGTAATCAAGGGATAAGATCCACCAATCAAGGGATTTTGGTGGGGAAAAATTCCCCCATCCATGGGGAATTATTCTTAAATTTTTTGTATAAGTAGCAAGTTGAATTTACCTCTAGGGAATGATTGAGAAAATCTTGGAATGTGTTCCCTGCCATTTAATGCAAATTCCTAGTTTTGGGGACTAGATCCACTAATCAAGGGATTTTGGTGGGGAAAGCTGCCTCCATTCGTGGGGAATGATTACCAATCATTTTTTATAAGTACCAAGTTGAATGTTCCTCTAGAGAGATATTTTCATTAGTGTTATTGTGGAGAGAGCTTGTATTCTTGCAGCTCCATTGTGTTTTCTTGCAGGGATGTAATTCTACTAATGAGAATAATGAAGATTGGTGTCATGTTCAACTTCTAAACCTTGTTCTCCTCGATAGGTCCTTGAGTTTCCTTGGGCTTGGCCATCCCAGAAGCCTCAGATCCCTTTTGTATCATTTTCTTTCCTTCTTTTCATTGCTTATTCACATGCATCTCTAGTTTTTATTTCTTTCTATTTATGCACTTAGTATTAATGGTTTCTTGTTGTACGATTGAGTTAAATAGTTGATGTAAGTTCTTTTGCAGGATCAAAAGAATTATTTCATCCTTGTAAAAGCTTTTTAAGTTCATAATAATCATTGAGCTGCTTGGATTAGTCTTTTTATTCCCAAATCTAGATTGCTAGACCTCCCCTTTAGCAAAGAACAATAAATTTCTGCTATTTTTAGAGCATGCTAATGAGCTTCAATTAAATTGATTCCACTTCAATTAGACCATAAAAAAATTCTAGATCATAACAAAAATTACCCCATTGCATTTCCAGTTGATTTGGCTATGCATTTTTTAGATTTACTAGCTCACTAGTTCTCGAATTTCTAGATTTTCGACTAGTAATGCTTTTTATTTTTTGCATGGGTTAACAAAGGTATTTTTGAGTGATTCCACTTGGAATGTGGACCTAATACATCCTAGTTGATACCAAAATTTGTCCCATTCAATTTGGATTTTATTTTATTGGTCATTCGATGAATTATATTAAATTTGTACATCCTGTAGGAAAATCAAGGTATCCTATAGGAAACCACTATAGGAGCCTATAGGAAAGCCTGTTTTGAGGCCGAATTTAGGAAGAATACTCTAGGAAGCTAGAAAAGGGTCCCTACGTGCCTCCCAAACCTTCTGACCAGTCACCATCATCTCCAAGCCACCTTCCACATCACCAAGAGTGATTAGCTTTCACACTCTCACATGGCAAAAAGACAAAAAGACAAACAAATTTATTTTTTTCGTTTAGATAGACAATAGTAGAAGGTCTGAAGGTTTGAAATTGTATGCTCAGGATAATAGGATTGCATGCATGTTAACTTAGAATTATTTTGAAGCAAATCCTCTTAGGATTTAGTTAGAAATTGGTGTGTTTTAGCATTTGGTTTCATTCTTTCCTTGTACTTTCTTTCTTGCAATATGTTAAGGTTCCATTTTGAACATTTCATTTTATAAAATTAGTTTATGATTTGACTTTAGTACATGCACTCCTTTACATCATTAGAGCAAAGGAATGACACATTTTATGCCACATATATAGTGCCAACACCTCTTAAGTTTGTACGAACCCTGGGTTGATAATTAAAGTCGGTAGCCTTGGGAGTTGCAGCATTCTTGTTACAATAGCGAGGCTCATCACTCATCTAGTCACTGAAAAAGAAAAAATAGAAAAGAATAAGGACTTAGTTGAAAACCTCCATGATGCGCCCGAGTCCCATCTTTGGGTTTAAAACCTCGTTAGGCAGCCCAATGATGAAAAAAATAGAATAAAAGAATAAGAAGATCCCTAGGTGAAAACCTTCCTTGAGGCACCCAAGGGCAAACAGCTAGGGTGAAAACCTCTCTAAGGTAGCCTAGTTGTTTTTGAAGAAAAAAAATAGAAAGGAGAGAAAAATATATAATTCTTATTTGCAGGTGGGTGAGAAAGACAATCAAGGAGCAAAAGGAGGATTCAAAGGGAACCCTACCTCACACATATCGATGTCCTCCACTCCTTAGCATGCATCCCTCCATCATTTTTATCATTTTTCCACTCCATTTCTTTGATTTATGCAAAGACTGTGTTTCCTACAAGATCCCCTGTGTTCCTACAGGATCCCCAAAAAACATATAAGATGATCTGGTAGGAATTACGGTGGCATGGAAAACCTAAAACAAGCAATCCGAGGGCACATGATAGGTTTGTTAGGTCCCTATAATAAATCCTATGCATGATCTAACACCTCACCTCATCCACCATCATCATTGCTGCACTCACCATTCAAAACAAAAAAATATTAGTTTCAACAGTTTCTGCGAGTCATAGAAAAAAGGAAAAAAAAAGGAAAACAGAGAGGAGTAAGAGCATTACTTGAGTTTCCTTTACTCTACACACAATTCTACCCTTTCTTTCCATTCATTGCACCATCCTCATAGCCCTAGCCAGCAACAGGATTAAAGAATTCTGAAAGAGAAGCAACTACAAGACATCTTGTAGGAAATCCTATAGTAGCCTATCCAACAAAATGCTAATCACCAGCAACAGGTCTTCACTAAGATGATCCAGGAGCTCCACAAAAGCAGGAGCATTAGATCTTTAGTCAGATACCTACAAAAGCCAAGAAACCATTAGCGGATAGCGAGAGGAGGAAGAAGAATGACATGCAACAAATAAACAACGCAACACCTCTGATCTTTGACAACTACAGCATGGAATCAAATCCACAGGTAAGTATGCCACTCACTCACTCATATGCATCATTTAATCAAAAGTTGTAAGGGATATGTAATAGTTCATTTATAAGTGAAAAGATGGCCAATTAACTTGGCCACCTTTGTTCAGTCAACACATGCAGAGCCAGGTGTCCTCTCACATGTGGTTGTAGTCAACTCAAAGCCTTAGGAGGAGTAGGACAAGAAGTGGTTAAACTATGGATCTACAAGGTGGGTGTTCATTACGAGGAGTGGGAAATGATGAGGTGGTAGTGGGGACCAATGGTCCAAAAATGGAAACGTACCTCTGTTGCCAGCACACCACCTCACCGTGAAACACCATAAAGGGAAATAAAACATTGTTGTCATGCATTCATGCATTTCACCTCATCGAAAATCCTTCACTCAAGCCACTCTCATAACCTAGGTCACCCACCAGAAGCAAATATCCATCATTATGAATAGAAATTCCTATAGGATACAGTCTACAGGATGCACAGAGGCAGTCTACAGGATAGGCAGAGAAGAGATCAAGAGGGGATATTATAGGAATTTTCCACTGCCACCATTCTAAAGCGGTAGGCTCTAAAATTCCATCCCCATTTACAATCAAATGAACTAGAAAACTCTAAAATCTAGTGAACTTAGCAACTATGAGAGGTGAATTACATACATAGTCAACTTTGTTTTGCTCCTACATTTTAAAAAATTGTGTCAACCTTCTCATTTTGTCCTCAAGCTTCACTAGCAAGATGATAGGAGGGTTTAAAAGGAGAGAGCCCACAAACACTATGAGAATACAAAAACACCCTGAGGTGCGTCAAATCTTTAAAAGACACAACTTGATGGGGTTTTTCGAAAAATTCACAGGGTATGATGATGAGGTTGCTCAAGAATTTTCTCACTCCCTCACTCCAAACAGTAGAATCCATGCCACTATTTTAGTTAGAGGCCTCACTATAGATCTTACCCCAGAGCTCATTAGTAGGGTCACCACACTTCCCCTAGGAATTCCATGGAGAAAAGAAGACAAAGGAGACAGTCAAGTGACAAAAAGGAAATTCTTTTTAGAAGGTGAAGAACCCACTAAGGACAAAAATGGATTAAGGAGGGACAGTCTTCCATACCCATGGAGTGAGGTAGGTTACCAAATAATCAAATATATATCATGTGAGGGTAGATATAGTGTTGTTTATGGCTATCATTATAGGATCCTTGAAGAATTAAGATTTGGGGTAGAAACACCAGTTCACTAAAGATTCAACATACCCTATTTCTTGTTGCAATCACTCATAGACTCCAACAACAAAGTGAGGGAAGGGAATTGCCAACAATTGGGTCACCATGGGTTGATTAGGATCCTCATTGAAGATTCCCTCCAAAACCTAAGAATCCCTATAACATGGTCAGGCTTCAAATACTTGCCGACAGAGCATGAGATCAAAACCCTCACTTATGATGTTTGTCCTTCTGTTAGTGAGGAGGAAGAAAAATAGGAAGAGGATGTTATGAGACCAGCTCAAGAAAAGATAGAAAAGATAGATCAACGCCTTGAAATTCAGCCTCTTCGAGGGGGCAACCTCCTTTACATTACATAAATGAACAATTCTTGGATGATTCAAATGACAAAACCTCCTTTCTATATATAGGAGTCTAAGGAGTCACAATCTAACCCGAACGACCTAACAATATTAATATAAAGCCACAAAAATAATAATAGAGGGATTCTATGGGGCACAGTAATAACAATATGGGGACAATAGGGGCACAACAATATTAATAAGGGGAAAAACTACAATAGTAATGGGGTAATCACTAGTATTATAGGGACCCAACATGACCCTCTCCTTCAAAAAAGTGTTGTCCTCAACGTTTGAGTAGTTTTGGATACTTCTGTATAAAATTCACATCCTCCCATGTGGAATCTTCAGTGGATAAGTTCTTCCACTTGATAAGATACTCTGAAATTGGTCAATTTCGTAGCTATCAAGTTCTTGTTTCTGTGACTGCTTCCGGTTCCAATATAATTTTTCCTCCCTCGTCAAGTTCTGGAAATATTGTTTGAAATGGGAGCTTGTCGCCTATAACCTTCTTTAAACATGAAACATGGAAAACTGGGTGCAATCGAGAAGCTGCAGGAAGCTCCAATTTGTATGCCATAGTACCAATCTTTTGCAACACCTTGTATGGACCATAAGACTTTGGTGATAATTTATTATCCTTCTTAGCTTGCTTGAGGGACATTTGCTTATATGGTTGTAGCCGTAGGAATACCCAATCACCTACATCAAAACTTCTTTCACTGCGATGTTGATGTGCCTGTTGTTTCATTCTATTCTATGCCAACACGAGGTTATCCTTTAAGAGTTGGAGGACTTGTTGTTGATGTCCGATGTGATGTTCCACTGCTTGAACCTTAGAATTTTCTCTTGAATATGATGTGATGGATGGTGGCTAATATCCATAAAGTGCCATAAATGGGGTCATTTTGGTTGCTGTATGGAAGGAAGTGTTATACCACCATTCAACTAGAGGCAACCATTTGACCCATTGTGTCTATTTATCAAATACAAAGCAGCGAAGATATCTTTCCAAACATTTGTTTACTATCTCAGTTTACCCATCAGATTGAGGATGATAAGATGAGCTATGAGCTAACTGAGTACCAAGACAAGAAAATAACTCTGTCCAAAAATTTCCAGTGAAAATGGGATCCCTATCACTTATTATAATCTTTGGGTTTCCATGTAGCTTTTGAATTGTTTCCATAAATGCAGTAGAAACTATACTGGATTTAAATGGATGTGATAATGCACAAAAGTGTGCATACTTGGTAAGTCTGTCAATTACCACCATGGTGACTTTGAGTAATTGAGTCATGAAGATATCCCTCTATGGATTGGAAGGGCCATCTCCCAATCTAAAAGTGATCTAGGAGCATCCTAAAAGGTCAAATTTTCAAAGTTCGTGAAATGTAGCAAAACCAATCTCACATTGAATATTTATTTGTTTTGAATCCAACAGTGTGAATGACACCTCAATCCGACATCATATGAGAAAGTTATGGCCCGCTGAAGTTTTTGTGAAACAACTATATTTTTTACAGGTTGGACCCACACAGGATGATGCGTGGTGCTAATGTTAGAAGTACAGATGCTAATATCATCCATACAGATGTTGACATCAGCATGATGAGTTTGAGGTATAGTTGGAAGAGGGCCAATCAAAAGGCGACATGTGGCATGTGACGTTAGCAGCCCATTCGACAGTACAGACGAATCATGACGTGTCATGTTGTGCCCAGTCAGCAGTCGGCCATTTTTCTTAAGTAAGCAACATTTTTCAACTTTGTGGTGATCAACAATGACAGAATTTTTGCTTGGTTTATTTGTCCAGTGACCTTAAAAAAGCGGCGGGAGAAAAGTATCAGCTAGTTTATCTGAAATTAAAAAAAATAAAAAAAAAACTAGTCGGATGGCCGGTGGGCGATCAACCTCGTTGGTTGACCTAGCCAATATTTTAATATATAGTGTATTATATATAACAACCAACGGTGAAAGTCAAACCCACCCAACATGTCTATCAGTGTCGATATCTATCCCTGAAAATGACAACCACAAAACATGTAATAGTGTGCAAGTGGGGGTTTGACCCCAGCTCTCCCAGAACCTAATCTGAGCAACCACCACTACACCAACCTATGAGTTGTGGTTGGTCCACCCTGTTATCACTCTGTAATTCCCTTTAGGATGAGGAAAGGGCCACAAAGGTAACCAAAAACCACTTTGGGCTAGAACATTGGCCTTTCTAGCAGGAGGGGGATCCCTCACTCTTAAATCTAAAGACTTGAAAACACATATTTAAAACAGAGACCAATTCTGACTGAGCAATTTTGAGAAAATTTGGTCGAAGTGTTAATGGCTTGATAGGTGGTAATACATGATTAATTTAGCCTTTAACTCTTTTACTTATGCAAGTAAATCGATAACTATTTCAAGGGCTTGTAAGCATGACTCTGGGACACAAGGGTTGGTTGTAGTATAGACAAGGTAAATTGAAACAAACAAATTCTTCCTCAAAGAAAGAAAAACTGGACATAGAAGATAACATGTACGAGCATCTATCATTTCATTTGAGTTTGAAATGTGGAAATAGATGAAAAAGAGCAGATACATTGAATTCTAAATCAAATGACATCAAATACTCATAATACAGAGAAGAAATTAAAAAATGGACAATAAACCAAACAAATCCCATATATCATACCGTAAAAATCCTTGGATAGTAAGACCGATGACCCTCAATACGTAAGCAACATGCATTATTGATTGATCACACAAGCATGTGTAGTGTCCTATCTAGGGTGCTAGACTGGGCTATATTTATTATCGACCAGGGTGCGTAGACCTAGAGGCGTGTGCCTAAAATATATAGACATAAAGGATCTAATCTAAGTCTAATTTTCCTAATTACAATGCTATGATTTGATTCAATATCAAACTAAATCACCCTATGTATCACTATCAACTAAGATTCAATTCATAAAACGCTGTGTATCACTGTAATAAAGATTTTGGTCTCCTTCCAGAGACATCATACATAAAACCTATGTTCAGTGGCTACTCAACATTCATTAACATTCATTAACAGTCATGCAAGATGAAATCGTAAACATAAAGTTCATGACAGTGCTTTACAAGGTAACACTGGATCGAATCCCTTACAGGATATGATTCACGATCCAAGTGATAATCTATTCAAGCGCATGCATAAACATATAAACAAGCGCATTCATAAATATAAAAACACAAACATGAATCGATTTAATCACTGCGCATATCAATATCAAATACCCTGACTGTAAATGCAATAAAATAACAACAGTATACCATGTACGCAGGGCCCGTCTGCGTTCTTGGTATACTGGGCTTGTTATCCAACGATCACCAAATCAAAACAACGCAACCGTGACTGTAATGTAAGTCTGTTGTATTAAAATCGAAACTCTGTTCGTGAAGTAACAATAATGATAAAAATGTAACCAACGATACAACCGGTTCAGAACTTATATTTACATATGGTTTCACATCCCTTGAAAATGGATGTACATTCATGAGCGGTTGTTGCCGCTTTTACCGAAACACGATTTTGAAAATGTTTCTATCCTAGCTGACATAAAAAAAAGGAAACAAACTAAAATCAATTTGGACTGTGTGTTGTTGCTGCCTTTGTCGCCAACATGCCATAGTTGACCAGTCGTTGACCGCGCATGTAGGAGGGTTGATTCCGCTGCGGGGTAGGTGCTCGTCCATGCTTAGACATTCCTCTTTTCATCCATACCCTTCGCTCTGGCCTGGATGTCATGCCACATGTCAAACAATAAGCCATTTACAAGATGTTAGAACTTCCTGTAGTCATTTTGCCCAAAAAATCCTAATTCATTAACACAAAACCCTTAAATCAATTTAAATGCAATTTAATAACTATAAGACTATTAATTAATCAATTTCCAAGGGATCTGAGAGATAAATGATGAAAAGAGGTAGGCAAATGTCATGTTTTGGGAGGGAAAAAGGGGTCATGGAATGGTACCAACATCTCTCCCCAACTTAATGAATTAGCATGTCCTCATGCTAACCCTGAAGTCCTTCCTTTGAACTCGGTCCCTACCTGTACCTCTGCTGCCTTGAGCAATGTGTCTACATTCTTCTTCACCTGGGCATCTTTCTGGTCATGGAGCTCTTGCTTTAGTCTTTCGTATTTTTCCTTGAGGGTCTTCTTTTGATTGTACCACTTAGTGGCCCACTTGCAAATATCTGTTTGCTCAGCTTCTAGCTCATTGACTCGCTCCTTTAACTTTTCATTTTTCTTTTGAATTTCTTTACTCTACGCTCGGAGCATTTCACTTTCTTTCTTAATAAATTTTTCTAGCATGTTAGCCTCCATGAGCTCTTCCTTTAATTTTTCAATTTGTTTCTCCAATTTCTTCTGCTTCTTATTGGGAGGTGGTGACCCTCTTTCTTGTTTGTTATTACTTTCGACCTCTATATCAGCTCCTAGAACTGGGGGTGAATGGCTTTCAAAATCTACATCGGCTCCTGGCCCTGGTGGCGAATGGTCACTGCTCTGAATATCCATCTGTATAGGTGCATTGGATTCAGGTTGGTCTTCTTGCAACTGAATTTTTGGTGTCCTTCTTGTTCTCCTTGAGTAAGTGGTGAAAAATTTGTCTTGTTCTACCTTCTTAGCATCTTCCTTTCTCATTTGTCTAGTCCTTATGCTGCTCACAGGTAGGGGTATCTTGTTAGCTTTGGATGATGCTGGGATCTCCTCATCAATGTCCTTCATAAATCCTGAATTTTCTTGTGATTCTTCTTTGTCTTCCTCATCCCTGATTTGGTTGGCAGCTAAGAACTCCTTCCACGTTTTCCCTCTTCTTTGCATTTCATGCTTGATAAGAATTTTGACTAAACCAAAGTGATATAATCTCTTGCCTTTGTTTCCTTTCTACTTCTGGATGATCTTTGACATCTTGGTAAGGCTCTGCAATAGGAAATATGGTAAACTGATGAGACATTTCCTTTTCAAGTGTAGCAACAACTTGATATGGTATAAATAAACAATGTTGTAGCGGCCTTCACAGGTTACAAATTTTTGAAGTATGTAAACCATTTCATCCCAAGGATGCACCAACCAACTTCTTGGGACGCCTTTCTTCCAGTTGACCGTTGAGACTCGGGACCTAGACATGAATTGGGTCCACGAATTCTCTTTGAATTGCTTGGTCTTAAAATACTTTTCCCCTTTTGGGCTAATCCCTATCGCTTGGGCGATGGTGTCTTCTGAAACCCTGAATGAGAAATTTCCTATCAGGGCTTTCTCCCCATTAAATGTGAAGGCGAATTGCTTAGCAACCTCTTCGTTGCTTCCATGGAATTTCTCCAAAAAGGGCAACCACTGTATTTCTCTAAGAATCAAAATGCAGTCTTCATGGTATTGGGAGCTATCGAACACAGTTGGCTCGACCCTGTTTGTCATCTTGGTGGAGGGTCGAGCTCTTAACTTGCAAATTTAACAAGGAAGTTTTGATTTATTACCTGATAGCGTCGCTCCCTTAGTGTTCTTTGTAATGCTGGGTCGACTGTTGTGTAACTTGGTGGGAGTCGAAACCAGATGGCGCTCACTGCCTTCAGTCCTTACTGTGGAGGCCACGGGATTATGCGCCAACGTAAGCAATCCTGAAAAATGAGTGAAATGACCAACTTCCTTCTCCTCAGAGTGTGTTCATTTTTGAAAACAGAGGAATAATGATGCCGCTTGCACAAATGCTATGATGGGAGCGCTGGGAGCGTATATACCACACTGGTGATGGAGTCCCCTGAATCACTTAGGTGCGTCGGGTGGTGAAATCATCATTCGGCCTCATAAAAAATAATGAATAGGCCTCCTGTTTCTTACCCTTATATAATTTCTCCTTTTTTTTTTTTTTAAATCACCACGTGTCCTGTTGGTACTCAGCCAAATGGAGGTATGGACTTAGGAGGTTGGTATGACTGTAGATGGCTGTAGGATGCGTAGAAAACGTTGAAATGAAGGGTTAATGGATTTTAGAAGTAGGAAGTAGGTTGAAGTAGGGAAGAATTAGGGAGGTAAGGGATAATGAAAAATGTGCCCTTGAAATCAATCATAACAGTCATAGTTATTAGAATTAACATTAAAAATTAATCCAAGAAATTAAATGTTAAGAACAAGGAGCGTATTACACTTTTGTTTGATTGTTGTTGCATTGGCATGCTGAGTAGAGCTAGCCTTTTGACTGTTGTTTGACTTTCTTTGCTGTTCATAACAGGTCCCCTGAGGTAGGTTTGAATGCAACAAGTCCCTCTAAAATACTAAAGATGTTCATGCAATTCTTTTATGTACATACAGGTGCTGTTGAGCTTGGTGACTTGATGGATCTTGGTGCTCAGCAACCTGCCTTAATAGAAACTGAAGTTGTGTTGAAGTAATCTTGAAATATCAATCTCTAACAAGGTCCTTTATGTGTGTCTAAACAGTCCCATTACTGCTGGTGCCGGTAGCAATGGTCTCTTGACAGAAACAGGTCCCCCCTGCATAGTATTATAACCAGGTCCCCGAGATAAAACAATGACAAGACAGCTTATTTATTGAAGTCTGGAATGTTGGAACAAACTACTTGGGAAATTTACAATGAAGAGATGAGAAATCTTTTTTTTTTTAATTTACAATGGAGAGATAAGAATATTGATACTTCTCTCCCCCACAAAAATTTTGACTTGTCCTCAAGTCATTATTCAGTTGAGAAATTAAACAGTGAACAAAAGAAAGAGAATTCTTACCCGCCAACAAATTGGTTTTCAAGTAGGAATTCGGGGTTAGAGTGTGCCAGAAACGGGTTTTGACATCTAACCCATTTATTATTTTTTTGTTTTTTTA